>CM067223.1:53141600-53302296 GCA_034190945.1 Octodonta nipae
GGGAATCAACGAAACCATTTAGCCCCCGAAAATTTTAAAAGAAAGTATCATTGCAAGAGAATTACACAAGACTACGAAAACTTCGTTTAGAAACTGTCAAATCTTCAGACATAAAGCTTTCCGTAAAAACCTTAGACAACCCCATTATTAGTCACCGCAAACTCCACAGCAACCCCTTTCAAAAGAATAAACATCGACATTCTCGAAGTTCCTAAGCAAAAATTACGCCTTACTATCCCGACGAATTAACTAAATATTCGCAGGCCTACCCGATTAGCGTTAAAACTGTCGTTAGTACACTTTTGGTGTTTTTCCAACACTTCGGAACGCCTCTGAGAATACACTGCGACTACGGTCGTGAATTCGACAATGCACTCCTCAAAGACATTTGCAAATTGTGCGATATTAAACTTTCCTACTCTACTGTAGGACACCCCCAATTTAACGGCTCATTAGAGCGTTTTCACTCAACTTTGTTAGATATGATCCGTATTCATAAGGCCGAGAACCCTGACGAACACCCCTTCAATATTCTGCCATACGCAATTATTAGTTACAACAACTCCGCCAACAAACCTTATGGGTTCACACCCTATGAACTCGTTTTCGGGCACAAGTCTAGCCGACCACCTGAAACCCTCTACAACGAAAAGGACTTAATTTCTAAATACATCAGAGACTTAAATAACCGTATTTTACAGTACTACAAAATAGCAAGCGAAAGAACCGATACTCAAAAACAGAAAGCCAAAATTCGATTCGATAACCATGTTTCGGACAAAACCCCAAATTATCAAGTAGGTGACAAGGTTTACGTACACAAATCTCAGTTCAGAGATAAACTACAAAACAAATTTAATGGACCCTTTCAAAAAGTAGAACTACATACAAACTCAGCTACTTTACTAAATTCTCGTACTAACCAAAAAACCAAAGTAACCTTTGACCGTATGAAACCTTTCACAGAAGACTGATTTCTTTACAGGGTCATCCTGCTGTTCGGATCGGCAGCATCCCAATTTGAAATAAAGCCAATCAATAACACCATACGGATTTATTACCATGGATAATCACGTATAGCCGTGTCAAATCACAAATGGACTCTTATAGTTCATAGAAATCTCTCCACTCTAGAACAAGCTTTCACTACCAACGATAGAATTCTCGATGCACTAACTTTATCACTAAAAACTAACGTCCACCCAACCAACGTATTCCGTGCTGAAGTTCAATCACACATCAACTTACTTAAACAAATCTCAAACTCTGTCAAAAACAAATTCACTGAAATCCATATGGACACCCGAAGGTACAAACGTGGACTAATCGATGGCGCCGGATCAATTTTCAAAGCCATAACTGGTAACTTAGACGCCGCCGATGGCGAGTACTTCACCAACAGTATAAATAGTTTAAACAAAGGACAACTGCAGAACGAAAACCAAATCAGTGTAACCACATCAGTTATAACGAACTTTAACGAGACTATTCAACACATTCAAATCGACGAGAAAATATTTAAAATAGCAAAAAACGACGATTCCTTACTGTATATTCCGATAAAAGACCTTAGTGCGTGCTAGCTGTTGAACAATCAAAATAAATTGTTTCCGAACTCTATGCCTATCCATAGACTCAAATGCTTTGGTGCTAGGCCCAACTTTTAAGAAATTTCAAAAAAGTGCCGACAATTGTCACAGTGGCCGTGATTTTTTGCTCAAGGGTACCACGTTCAAAAAACCGAAAAACCAACGTGTTGTTTAATTATGGTTACCGAGCCTCTCAGTATTACCATCATCTGTACAGAAATCAATTCAAAACCCTTAACACTCAATATTAACTCTTTATTAAAACTTCAGAAAGATTGCAGTGCCTTCATTGGGATAACCAAAATCGAAGCAGAAACCACAAAAAGCAGCAACACCCTTGACAACTATCAACCAGTTCTTACCCCTTTCAACTGCTGCTATACCATACCAGAAAAAATTGTCGTTCCCGAACTCAAAACTTTGAAGCTCCATGAATTGAATTTCGAGGAGTTAAACGTCGCAAACCACAAACTCAACCACTATTCAAAGGACCTAGACGAATTAATAAATCAGTCATTCGTCAAAAAGAACATTTCTTGGTTCACCTACGTGAAAATATTTTCCATTATAATAATTGTCGCTGTATTTGTCCTCCAAACGCTTTAGCGTAAACACAATATAACCAGCGAAAGTCCATCACCCACAACCAGAATTTTAAAATTGTTGCCAAAATTGAGACCGAACCTCCGACAGAACGAAACTGAAGACATCGAGCTAAGTACCCCAAATTAATTTCAAAAATTGTTTTGTAAAACTTATTTATCGCTAAAAAGTATTATTTTAGGTTTTATTATTAAGGACCTTAATGCTAATTATATTTTTATTTTATACATTTATAAAATTTACGCTATTTTATTCATTTTTGCTTTTACAAATGTCATATTTATACAATCCTTATACTTTATTATATTTACAAATTCTGTTTTCAGAAAAGTTCCTGTAAAACAGCAACTTTTTCTTTTTTGTTAGTTATATACGTCGTAAACAATACTTAGAATATTAATATGACAACACCGTGTAACCGGTCACAATGAGTCGTTTCACATGGTGTCATATTACACCATATAGCAATTCCCAGGAAATACGCAAATGCCCATCGCACGTATAAAACTGCTGACTGCTGACAAAGCAACACATAGCTTATAAATGCACATGCGATGGCTGTTAGCGTCATTAAGTGTATCATTTATTTCATTTATATTGTTTAACGTAACTTTCAAGTAAAATATTTAATTTGTGTTTTAAATAAAAATAAACGCAATTTTTGTTTATTTTGCCAGGAGTCTATTTCAATACCTCTGCTACACATGGCTATATTAATTCATTTTTTCCAAGACTTCTTTGGTCTTCCTTTCTTTCTTCTTCTTCACAAGTCTTCCTCGGTACTCTCTCATTGCTCATTCGTCTCATGTGTCCGTACCAAGAAAGTTGTTTTTTCTCAATAGTATCTGTTAATGTTGTTTCTATCTTCATCATCTGTTTGATTCTATCTGTTCTTACATAGTCCTGTAGTGCTAGCCTACAGCACCTCCGCCAAAAATTATTTTCGACAGCATTAACTCTGTTTTGCAATCTCTTATATATTTTCCAGACTTCTGAGCCATAGGTAACTGTTCTTTCTACCATCATTGTAAATGATATATTTTTTGTTTTTTCCCGAACGTCTTTACTCTACCTATTTTTTGTAATATGTCTTTTTCATTATTTCCATCTTCCGTCAATGTAACTCCCAGGTATTTATTTTCTTTGGTATTTCTTATAATTTTGCCATCTGTGTTCAAGTTTTCTTGGCGCCTCCTATTGTCATATATTCTATTTTTTCTGTATTTAATTCAAGACCCCACTTATTATATTCTTCCACCAGTTTTCGAATCATATATGTCATATCTTCAACAACTTCTGCTGGGACCACTTGATCGTCTGCAAATAATAAAGTAGTTCATTGTTTCAAAGTTGTGTTTACGTAAATTTTTAAGAGTGTTGGTGAGAGGTAACATCCTTGCCTTAGACCTTTATTAACTTAAAAATATTCTGAGTATGATTGTCGCGTCTTGATACAACTGATATTTTGCTTGATAAAAGTTTTTCACTGCATTTATGTACTGTGGGTGTATTTCGCTCTTTGCCACAGCTTCCTACAGTTTATTTACAGGCACACCATCATAGGCCTTTCTTAAAACAATAAATACTATATGCAATTGATTTCCATATGCTAATGATTTCTCAATCAGTTGTTTTATACAAAACATATTGTCAATACATGATTTTCCTGGTCTAAAGTCACTTTGTTCCTCTCTTCTTCAAATTGACTTTCTATCCGATCTCGTAGTACTCTGCCGTACAGTCTACCTGCGGAAGCTATAACACTAAGTCCTCTGTAGTTTGTACAGTCATGTTTATTCCATTTTTTGTATACTGAACTGATATAAGCAGTTTTCCATTCAGATGGTATCTCTTCCCCATACAAGCATTTGTTAAATATTTCTATTAGATTTTACAATACTACATCCGGGATAAATTTAAATAATTCCACAGGTATACCTACTGGGCCTGGTGATTTGTTGTTTTTCATTCTCGATATTGTCTTTTTAAATTCTTCTGTTGCAAATGGATCACATTTTGTCTGACATATAGGAAGGTCGTACGTAACATTTTCAAATTATCTTCGTTCTTCTGTCAATAAAGTTTTATAATAGTTTTTCCATGTTTCTTGTCCAATAGGGTCTCTTATTACTTTCTCATTTTTATTTGGCTTCAATGTCCTTATAGTTTTCCAAGCTGCTTTAGATTTTGAGCACCCTAATTGGCTGTTGAGTTCATGACATTTCCTTTCCCAGTATTCGTTTTTGGTTTTCCCGACTTGTTTTTTGACCAGATAGCAGTATCTTCTGTAAATTTGTCTATCTTCTGGGTCTTTAGTACCTAACATCTATTATACAGTTCTTTCTTTTCCTTTATAAGATTTTCTAATTCCTCATTCCACCAGTAGTTGTTTCTTCCTGGTGATGATTTTCTTCCTACAGCTTCTTCTGCTGCTTCATGTAGGTACATTCTTAGAGTATTGTACATTTCTTCTGGTGATCCTATGGGTTCGGTTTTCATCTTTTCGGCTAGTCTTATTTTGTATAAAAAAATTTGGAAGCGTCATAAAAACTGTCTAGGTTCTATAGAGGCTGCCTTGCTTTTCAATCAGTTTTTGTTTTTTCCTCTATTTGTTTAAAACTTCTGTGTTTTATGAGAGCTACAGTTTTAAGTAAGTAATGGTCTGATCCGCACACCGCTCCCCTTTTCACAATGACGTCAATTATTTTTATTTGTGATTTCTGTCTGGTTAAACAGTAATCAATAATAGATTTCAAACCCTGTGTTCTCTGTTCCCACGTGTATTTGCGAATTTCTTTGTGTTGTATTTTTAAGGAATATTGCTACATAACTCTATAAGACGTGTGCCATTGTCATTTTGGGTATCCTCTCCATGTTTCCCTATTATTGTACTCTGCTTATTCTTTCCAACTGGTCCATTGAAATCACCCAGTAGGGATATATCCCTCCGACTCCCAAAAATGTTTATTACTTCACATAGTTCTTCAAAAAATATCACTTTTATATCTATTGTTGCGTCATCAGTTGGAGCGTGTATACCCACTATTACCAGCTCTTGTCCTCGTATTTTTAATTCCATTGTGATTATTATTTCCTTTACGGCAGACGAGTTTTTAATATTTTTTAAATTTAAAGCTTTTGCGCGTTTTTCTTTCAAGACTCCGCTATAAAAATGTTCATAATCCCCTTTAATTTCGTTTCCCTCTCCTTTCTTCTTTGTCTCACTAAGGACTGCAATATCAATGTTATTTGTTGATAATTCTTTGAAGACTTCCATATCTTTGGTTCTAATTCCTTGTACGTTCCAACATCTTAAATTCAAGTACCTTTTCCGTTGCCATGTTCGTCGTGAATTTGTTCCAGTCGATATCCGAGGCTTGCTCGAATTTTTTGCAATTTATCATATTTTTCCGGAGATTGAGGAGCAAACCCATAGCTCCAACCCCCAGTCTTGGAGGACCAGAAAGAATTCTGTAGAGGCCTTTTACCCTTAACCGAAAGTTCCAATTAGGACGCGCCGGATTCTCGCCCTCATCCTGTTCCCTTTTGGAACGGGATTTGATGGCAGAGCTGACAGATGGTTGATCAGTCAGTTGACATTATGTAGTATTTTTAGAGTATGTTTATCGACATCAACACACCCCACTACAACTTTACCAACCGTTTTTTTCTCTCATGCTTTAGCAACCGGCCTTGGACCGGTTGTATTCGTCTTCATAAGGAGAGAATTTTTGATGTGATAAATTATGCGGTGTCGGTGTTCCTTTGTGCCGATTTAAAAGTCAGGTAAATATTTTATATATTATAGGATAATCGGTAAACCATAGTTCAAGTAATAATAATATTAAATTTTTTACTGAATGATCAGATCTTAAGTAGTTCCTAAATATAGAAGTGAGCGAAAATTATATCCTATTAATTACACAACTGCATGGATGAAATATAAAGAAATGAGTACAATTAGGAAGCTAAATAATGAATTTACTATTGACATTTTACAAGCTACACATCCTAAGTTACTACTTATCGTTTTATTTTATTGAATGAAGCAACCATGCACCTGTGTAAAAATAAAAATAACCAGGGGAGTGTTATTATAAAAAATTCCACCATCCTCATCCAGGCATTTCTTTTTATTCTTTTTACTTTAATTATCTCAAAGCATGAAGAATCTAACCTAGTTTCTAGGAGAAGTTCCCACTCCGTAAAACTGACATTAACCCCTTTAACTAAAACTTTCCTAGTCAAAAGAAATTTGGGAATATATGCTCTGTAATTATTAGTAGATAAGAATAAATTGTTATTAAGAAATTCGTTTGCCTTTTTTACACACCTAAAAAATAATGCAACTTTGTTTTTCCCTCTACTTTCTAATTTGAACACTTCAAACTCTTTTATGGCGGCAAATTTTTCTCCGCCAGCTGGTAATTGAGATTATCACCTAAAGCTTCTAAATAAACCATGAATGGACCTTGGTCATAAATACCAAATCTAATGCCTGCAATACACGTTGGCCGAGCTTAGGCCAACGCGAGCGTACTCAAATTAATACAAGGCATGTGGTACTGCCTCGACGTTTGGCAAGTTACCTGTACCTACGATGGACGCCAACAATAATACGCGGATAAACGTGTGAACACTATTGGCCGAGTGAGCGCGAGCGCCTTTGATTTGTGCCGAAAAACCGACAACGTTCCGAAGTGCGACAAGTGGTCGCAAGTTGTAACAAGCTTCGCCAAATGAGTTCTATACACGTTGGCGGTTGACTTACCTCAGTCAACTAGACGAGCGACACCGAGCGAGGGCAATGCAAATATACTGGTTACACCTTGGTATTGGCTTTCACTCGGCGACGCTCGGCCAACGTGTATTGCAAGCATAAGGTTATTAATTTTATCCTTTAAAGCCTTGTCATTATTATTAGGATTAATATCTATCGTAACCGAACATCCCATTATGTTTTCAGTATTATCCACATCACTTTTTTTAATAATTTTTTTTAACTTGATGTTTATTCGTTTTTACTTCCTTTTTTATCAGGTGATTCGTTAAAACTCTTATTTTTGGGGAATTCAAAACTTGGTTGCCATCAACCGAGTAATGAAAACCATTTTTAGTTATAAATTTAATTTCGTTTTCAATATCGTCGTCTGTATTAAGCTGTAACAAAAAGTCTCTTTCAGCCGTAAAAGATTTGAATTTTTTCAAATAATTCAATCAACGTGCTCGCCGCATTTTTGACTGACGGCGAGTCATAAATAAGTTTTGGAGCATTATTTATAAAATTACCACCCCCACCGGGGTCGCCCCTATTATCGCCCCCTCTTGGGTCATCTACATGACCCTCCATCGTTTGTTGCTGTGGAGAGTCAACGTCTACTATTCAACAACAGTTACTAAAATCTATACAAAACTAGTATAAAGGAATACGATAGCAAGTTATACTAATGATAGGATTATAGGATGAGTGATACTCACACTTGCAACTCTATCACTATAAATGTCTTCGGTATTCGGTCGAGATGATCACGTTTTTACAGTGCTCGTGATTTTAGAAAAATTCTCAGTGAACCATTATGAAGGACAAAGTAATTAATTACGACATTTTGCATTTTGTGAACAAAACGAACAATTTTAAAGAGATAAAACGAAGGAAGTGAAACGGACCTGTTAAGAATTTCACACCAATATCAAAAGGCTGAACGGTCAGTGGTTTTAACAGACGCAGAATAAAATTTTCGGTTTAGCTACACAAAAATTGACGCAAATCAGGCCAAAAGAGCGTATAGATTTATGCGGTTTCCGCCCACCTCTACGAAAAAAACATAATGATATACAAATAAACAAAAAACAATAGATTTGATACCTTTACCCTCCGAAAATGGCGGGAGGAAAAGACAAAACTGAAAAACGCTCTGGCAAACCATAAAAATGCCACCCAAAAACGAATTCTAATTTCGTTGTGTGTATTATATGTGAGGAATTATATCACTTAGCAGAATTTAGTCGACTAAAAAATATTAGTTTTGTGAGTGATATTTTCGTAGTATGTAAAAACCACGAGAACATAACATCTAAAATCGACAAATTGGTGTTAAGGAAAGAGGCAAGAATACTCAATACAGAAATAAAACTTCAGAAAAAAAAGGCATTAGAACAATTACAAAGTGACATTAATAACTCTAAGTCCACTGATTTTGGTCTCAGTCTCACGGTAACCCTATACTGTCAGGCGATGGCGGACATGACATGACTGCTTTAGTAACACAAATCGAACTATATAAACAACTTTATGAGGAAGTTACACATAAAAATGAACTATTGATTAATACAATTGATTTAATGAAAAACAGTAAACCTACGTACTCGGAAGTCATCAAACCAAAAATTGTTTCCCAAACTAAAGCACTATAAAAGACTATAAACAAAGTAATACAGGATGATATGAAAATTCATATTAAAGGTGTTTTCAATATGAAAGCTAATGACACAATAGTACAATGTGTAAATGATGAAGACGCTCTAAAAATCACTACAATACTACAGCATAAGTTGGACAACAGTTTTGAAGTGATGTTACAACAGAAACAAAATCCTCAATTAAAAATCTTGGGAATAGATAATAAAATGGATAAAGAAACTCTACAGAATGACATAAATGATCGGAATTTTTATGGATTCGCAAGTAAATGTGTTGTGTTACACAATTTTAAATGTAAAAATAATAAACAGGGCGCAATAATCGAATTACCTGGTGATCTTTATGAACATGTTATAAAAAATAACTGGAGAATATATGAAGGACATCAATGCTGCAGAACGTATGATGAATTTATCTGCAATAAATGTTCAAGGTTTAACTATGGACCAAAAACGTGTAGTGACGCCAATAAGTGTGTATTTTGTACCGGAGACCATATGGCACAAGACAAGACAAAAATAATGAAGTGCGCTAATTGCACCTACGCCAATCAAAATACAACGGCCAATACCAAGTTGATCATATGGCGTGTGACGTATTAGCATCCGAAATCCTTAAAAAAGGATTAATAAAAATATTTAGCACACCGACTATACGGTAAAACCAACATTACCAAGATATTTGGGTGTAGCAAGACCATCTACTAATAAATCCAGTGACCAAAGAAATCATCAAGTAGCAAAGGCAGCTCTCTCTAAGAAACAGCATGACAAGAAGAACAAGGCAACGACATCGCGGACTTCACCAGGTTATAACAGACTTTCAGTTACATTAACAAACAAGTAATTAAAAATTTGTCTATTAAACGTAACTTTGTCTTAGAATTTAGGTAATTAATAATTTTATGGATCAAAGTTTTGAAATATTAGATAATATAAATGACTCTATAGAACGCGAAAAAACCTTTTCTAATTCTTGTGTTGGAAAAGTACCTTTCTGTTTGTAAGAATACTATCCTATTTGTAAATATCAGAAGTCTTAGCGCCAATTTTTCTAAATTAATACTATTTGTATCTGTGAAGCCGCAAGTAATTATATGTGCCGGGTCCTGGATCTTGGAACATTATAAATATTTTAGTTTGAAAGGCTACAACATTTATTATAATGGTAGTACAATTAATAGAGCTGATGGAGTATTTGTTTATATTAAGACGACATTTCCAATGATACAAAAATAATTAATTACGGAAAATCATTAATTCTAGTGTAAAATTAGAAAATGACACTAAACTTGAAATCTCGTCTTTATATATAGATGCCATAATCTACCTAAAACTGAATTTTTAAATAATAATATTCTTACAAGATAAAAAGAACATTAAAAATCACCTAGTCATTGGTGATTTTAATATCGATCTCTTAGAAACTGACAACATCAATCAGGAACACCTTCATAATTTCATGGAAAAGGGTTTTGTTCGTGGGTTTTGCGGTATTACTAGACCATCTAACAATGCTAAAGGAGGAACATGCTTTGATAACATCTTTATACAATCGAATTCAATTTCCGCTAAAACCTTTAAGTTAACAGTACCCTTTACAGATCATTATCCATTGTTTATATCCTTAAATAAACTTAAACAATAAACAATCTAATCATAATGAATCTTTCCCAACAATTAATTACTGTAAACTAATTAAAATAGCCAGGGAGCAAGACTGGAATGAGATTCGATCAATGGGTGATCCAAACTTAGCAACGGCAAACTAACTGAAACTATTACTAAATGCATAAACCTAGCAACAGTTAAACACAAAAGTTACGGTAAGAAATGCAAAATGGTTCCTAGAAAGAAATGGATAACTACTGGTATCTTGACTTCCTGTAAAACTAAGAAAATTCTTTACAATATATGGAAGTCTGATCGAAATTATAACAAAGCAAATTTAAATTATGAATCTGATCAGATTAGACGAAATAGTAACGATTCTAGGAAGCTATGGAACATAATAAATACCACAAAAGGCAAAAAAGTCAGAAAACAGAACAACATTGATTATATTTTCGATGAAAACGGAATTAAAATTGATGATCGTAGTGAAGTTGCCAATACTGTGAATAAATGTTTCAGCAATATAGGTAAGGAATTAAGTGAAAGAAGTCATCAACTGCCAAACTCTAGATTTAAACTACCACCATATAACTATAAAACAATGTAACTACAATCCAACTAATATAACTGAAATAAACAAAGAAATTAAACATTTGAAATTTAAAAATGATGGGATAGATTGAATTCATGCGAAAGTAATCAAAAGTCTACTTCATTGTAGAACCGTTACGATATGTAATTAATATAAGCATTTCACAATCTACATGGTCCAATGCAATAAAAAATGCTAAAATAATACCTATATATAAGAGTGGCGATAAACACTTAACAACAAACTATACAGACCAATATCTTTGATTTCTAATATTGCTAAAATATTTGAAAGAATTATTTACAACCGAATTATGAACTTTTTGAGCAATTGCAAAATCTTATAGAAAAAGCAATTTGGCTTTATTAAAAATAAAGGAACAACTGATGCCCTTGATGTGGTCACAAATCTGATTCTAGAAAAGATGGATAACAGTTTACCAATAGCTACAACTTTTGTTGACCTAGCAAAAGCTTTTGATACAGTCAATCACAAAATCGTACTTGAAAAACTAGGCAGCTATGGAATCAAAGGTATTGAGAATAAATTGTTAGTGAGCTATCTGGGCAACAGGCTACAATCACTGCCTTAATCAAATATCGGAATGCTAGCCTTAAATAAGTTATCCCTGAATATAGATAAAACAGTTTATATGCTTTTCGGAAATCGTTGCGACAGTTTACCACATTCTATTGACGTTCATATAAACGGAAAGAAGGTACGTAAGATGAATCAGTTCAAATATTTAGGTGTTATTTTTGATCCCCATCTAAAATGGGACAAACATATTGAATACATTATAAAAAAAATAAATATTTGGTTTTTATTTTTTTTAATATCCTGATATATGGACACTGAAATATTGAGAATGGTTTATGATGCTCTGTTCCATAGAATAATCAATTATGGCAATATAGTATGGGGAGGAGTCTATGACAATAATCTTAACTTGCTGCATTGGTTACAAAATAGAATATTAAAAATTGTAAACAAGAATAAATATATTTCTAACAAAAACCCACTGAATTTGGATCAAATTTTTTCGCTACATTCTCTATTATATCACTATAGATAATAATAATAATAATAGATACATTACATCCAATTCCAAAACCAGTTGTAAAAGTATAAAGTTGCCGAAGATGAAAAAGAGAAGCAGCGAGAAAAGAAGTCTTGTCATGGCCATTAAATTGTTTAATGAGCTTCCTAATGAGTTCAAAACACTTAGAGAACACCAGAGAATAGAGGAATTACAACAAGGGAGTCTGAATAATGTTTCATGATTTTAATGATTTTCCTTTCAGTAAATATCAAACAGGAGTATTAAGAGTATAAGTATAATATCAATATAAGTATAAAGTAAATTTAATATAAGTATAATATAAATATCAAACAAGAGAAGTCTATATACTTATTTTATTTTTATATAATTTCGGATTTTGTTAGCATTTGTTAGTTTAAGCTTTTAGTTTTAAGGATATTAATTAGCAGTCCTACGCACAGGCAACAGTAGATTGCCTCTGTTGGTGCAATACATTATAAATCTTTTTTTTGTATTAGCATATATCACTGGTTTTCAAATAAATAAATAAATAAATGTCCACTCTGCCTGGCAGTTCACCCAAGAATCCCTTGGCGCGCTGTTCATGCCATTCGGATTCGTACCATGTGGGCGTGTCATACGATGTCAGCTGTTGGAGTTGTTGCTTGCTGGCCGGTATCCTGAAAATTGAAAATACAGCCAGTTTTGTTACAATTTCAATGTTTAATTCAATCATTTTAGTGACATTATGCATATTATTTGTTACTTTCTAAAGGTCTGTTATTGTTTTGTGCGTTAAATTTACAGTGTGAAGGAGCGTGAGGTAGTCTGTTTTGGCAATTTAGGTACGTATTATGCGTGGTTTTACCAGCAAAAGTTGGATATTTTCACAAGTGTGGTTAGGAACATATTCCAATTGTATTAGTGCAAATAAAAAAAATCGCATTTTTTTCAATATTTTGCAGGATTTAGTATGGGGCATTTCGGGTAAGTAAACAAAATTGTATTAAATATTATTTTGCTCCTAAGTGTTTGGTGATATTTTGAATGTCATAAATACAAATTCATGGAATTGGTAAATTTATATTTCCGACTTTTTACGTTGGACCAAGCAATAATAGAAACTCTGAATATTTTCAACATTGTCGTACATTATTCTTTGTTATTTTATTATTATTGTCCCGACTTGACCATACAATGTATGGCATCACACTCCCTCTAAGGCACTCTATGAGTGCCTTTAGGGGAAAATTCACTAAACCCCCAGATATCCTAGATATCAAAAGGGTTTAGCTCTGTGGGAGCCCTTGCCAGGTTTTCAGGCCCGTGGTTGGAGTCGTGGCGGCAGTTTCCCATGAATTTTCTGACCGTCCGGGCTGTCCCTAACAAGACTGCTTTTTGCATTTGTTTGTACAGATGTTCGTCCAGACCGAGGTATTTTAAATTGTCTAATAGATGTTTTGGGACTAGTCCTGTTATTGACATAACAATTGGTACAGTTCGTGTGTTGTTCATGTTCCACTGAGTCTTTATTTGAAATTCCAAATCTCTATATTTGGTTATTTTCTCAGCCTGCTTGATATTGATATTATTGTTGTTGGGAATTGCTATGTCAATTAAAGTTGTTTTCCGAGAAACTTTATCTACCAAAACTATATCTGGTCTATTGTGAGCAACAGACCGATCGGGCAGTATCGTGCGGTCCCAGTACAGCTTGTAGTTGTTATTTTCTAAAACAGATTCTGGTTTATATTTATAGTATGGTAATCTTACCGACTGTGATAATTCATGTTTCAGTGCTAGTTCCTGGTGAAGTATTTTTGCCACAGCATCGTGTCGTTCTTTGTATTCAGTTGCAGCGAACGCTTGACAACCTCCTGTGATATGCTGGATAGATTCAGATGTTTGGCAACCGTACCTGCATCTATCGTTGTTAATGGAAGGGTCTTTAACGATGTACTTTAGGTAGTTCTTAGTTGGAATTACTTGATCTTGGATTGCCAATATAAAGCCTTCCGTTTCAGGGAACATATGACCAGAGATCAACCAGTAGTTCGACGCTGCACTGTCGACATAATCTTGGTTGATGTCGTTTATATGTCTTCCATGAAGGGGCTTCTCTTTCCATTTCAGCAGTTTCTGATCTGTGGTCTGGTGGTGTAATTGGACATGTTGTTGTGTCAGTCGCAGTGGTGTTGAGTCATCAACCTGGCACATGACTCTATGTAGATCAGAAAATTCTGCGAGTTTCTGGAAATGACTACGCAAAATAGAAATTTGTTGATCTAATTGTTTACTTAGATCTGTCAATCCTTTTCCTCCTTCATACCGTGGCAAAGTTGTACGTTCGACAGAGCTCTTTGGATGGTGATTTTGAGCTTTTGTTAGTAAAACTCGAACTTTTCGTTGTAATTGTTCAATGTCAGTCTTGCACCAATTAACTATACCGAAAGAGTAACTGAGCACTGAACACGCATAGGTGTTAATAGCCTGAAACAGATTTTTACTGTTTAGTTTGGTTTTCAACAGTCGTCTTACCCTTCTATAAAACTCTGCTGTTAGGTCCTTTTTCATAGTCATGTGATCAATACGTTGAGCCTGCTTTATTCCAAGGTATTTATAAGTATGACCTTCCCCATAGATTCAATTGAGGTGCCATCTCCCATTTCGAAGTGCCCCTGCTGTATTTTGCCTTTAACTATATTAATAATTCGGCATTTGTCTAGGCCAAATTTCATATGGATGTCACTAGAGAACCCTTCTACCATTTTAAGCATATCATGCAGCTGTTGTTTTGTAGCTGCCATCAACTTTATCGTCCATGTATAACAAATGGTTTATCTTTAATGCTTGTACGTTGTTGTGTTTGAGACTGAACCCAAAATTAGTTGAGTTCAGTTTGTTTGAGAGAGGGTTCATGGCAAGGCAGAACCACAGCGGGCTAAGAGAGTCTCCCTGGAATATACCCCTTCTGATTGGAATAGGGTCAGTTTGTATCGAACAGTTGGCTTCATTCAGTGAGATTTTGGTTTGCCAGGTGGCCATGGCATGTTCTAAAAAGTTAATAATACAATTATTCACTTTATAGAGTTTCAGCACCTTAATGAGCCAATCATGTGGAACTGAATCAAAGGCCTTTTTGTAGTCCACATATGCCATGTAGAGATTACGTCGTTTGGCGTGGGCTTGATTGCAGACAACGGAATCAATTATCAGTTGTACTTTGCAACCAATCGAATTTTTCGCACATCCCTTTTGTTGTTGAGTAATTATGTTGTTCAGTTCACAATGTTTGAAAATGCGATGATTAATGCATGATGTTATGAGTTTGTATAAGGTTGGAAGGCAAGTGATTGGTCGGTACTTTGCTGGGTCCTGTGCACATAGGTCGTCCTTTGGTAAGAGGTATGTAGTACCATGCGTTAGGAAACTAGGCATCTTGTGTGGGTGGGCAATTACGTCATTTATAAGGGCTGTTAGTGTTTCGTGGTTGCGTACAGTTTCTTTATCCAGTAATTTTGTACACCATCTGGTCCTGGTGCTTTCCAGTTATGGAGGTTCTTCATTATGTTGGATGTATCTTCCGTTGTAAATGGTTGGTGTTGCATGGCCTCACAGTTCTGAGATGCAGCCTCCTCCTCATTAATCCAGCTGGCTCCGGAGTTATAGGAGATTGTTGTGGAAAGCTGTGTTTTCCAGAATTCCTCGATGTCTGTTTTACTGGGTAACTAGGGGCTTCATTATTATTGTTGTTGTTAAGTTTTCTATAAAACCCTTTTTCTGATTGTCGGAAGAGTGTGTTGTCTAGTTTCCGTTGGTTACTGGTTTTGTACCTTCTCAATCGACTTGTGTAGACGGAGAGCTTTTGTCGTAGGCTGTCCAGACATTGCTGAGATGTGATGTTTTCTCCATCCCACTGGGAGTGTATTCGGTTATTGTCCATGATAGTCTTGACAAGCCTTTCTATTCTGTTGTTCCTGATTCCTCGTTGGTACTCGGTCAGTCTTCCAACGTCTTTCCGAAGAGAATTGATTTTCCCTTCAAGTCTTCTTTGCCAAGGTGGTATTCGAGGGGTTTGTCTAAATTGGAGAGGGTCTTGCTTTGGTTTTAGTGCGACCCCAATTATTCTGCAGATGGCAGTTGCAGCACAGTAGATGATTGTGTGTAGCGACTCTAACGTATTAGCTCCTAAAACATAGGTTGGCAAGATAAATTTGTTCATAGCCTGCAAGACGATACCCAATTTCTTAGATGATCTTAGTTTGGGAAGAGCTGGTCTAGTCAGTGGATCTGTTCCATTATACTCTCTAAGAGCTCCTTCCATTCCTGCTTGGATCTTCTCAAGCAGGTCAGCGTTGGTTGGCTGTTCTTGCTGTAGTTCTTGAGTCTCGTCCGCTCTTTGTGCCAAAGGTGTTTCCGGCTCTGGATCGATTGTATTTCGACCAAATAGTTCGCGCTCCACTTCGCTCTTTATTGTTTCCAGTTGTTCAGGCGAAATAAGGCCATTTCTCAAGATGACACGATATTGATCTGCGACTCTCTGTTCAGTAACTTGAAGCTCTGGGTACTCACGACAGAACTCTTGATGGAGTATTTGGCGATATCCAGTCTTGTCCTGGCCAAGGTTCGTAATTCTGTAAAACGTGCGCATTATAAATTCATTCATGGCGCCAGTCCATTTCATGCGCTGTCTTTTCAGGCCCGCTCGAGTGAGCGCTGGCTGTTGATCCTGCGCAACACTTTCTGCGGGTAGAGTTCTCGTTCTCGTTTGACTCCGTTGGTGATGGTCACGTTGTTGTTGTGACTGTGTTGGTGAGTGTTCTTGTGGTTCTTCTGGTTCTTGGGCTGTAGCTCTTTGGACGGCAGGGGCCCGCCTCCTCAGCACCCTGCTATTATTATTATTAATTATTCGCGAATGGAGTGCACAGGATAAAAATACCTAATTAAAATAGGAAATAACGTAACAGATGAATTTACGACAACAAAACGATTAACCCTTTCAGGACCCGACCTTTTTCATTTACATTGTCCCTAACGCTTGCCCATTTTACATTGGCACAGAGCCTGTTGATTTATATATACATCACTATAAAAGAAGTTGAAAAACAGCAACACAGGAAACAACACAGTGTAAATACTTTATTGCATAATTACAACCAAAGATTTAAACGTTAAATATGAAATAAATTAACTCAAAACAAAACCCCAAACAGGAAGTAAAAGCAGAAATGATTAAAAATTATTTTAAAAGTCAGCATCAGAAAATTTTTAAAACAGGCTGCTGCACATAGTCCAACGTTACTTTCCCTACACATGTAGTTGCTCTCCTTTCTTTTCTTTATATGAAACTCGTATACCTGAGGGACAAATTCGTTCTTGTTTCAATATATCTCCTGCACATTTCACTGCATGATTGTTTGCAACTTGTAACTTGGTCGGGCTCGTTACTTTCATCAACCGCTGAAAGTGAAAAACTAATAGTGTTACTCTCTAAATCAAGTGATTACTTCCTTCCACTGTCTTGAAACAACTTTTTCGTACTACTTATAAATTATCCCCATCCACAGAGTTTCTAATATGTTTTATATCATATTCGTCCAAGCCGGCTTTCGGGTAAATTCAATAACTGAGGCAGAAACCCTTTAGTCGTACTGAAAGGGTTAAGACAAGGTTGTTGTATATCTCTTATTTTATTTAATGTATACTTTGATCAAGATTTAATATTAAGGCAGAAAGAGTGTGGAGATATTAAAATGCCTATTGGGGATACAACTCTATATACCCTAAACTATGCGGATGACCAAGTACTAATTGCACAGAATAAAGAAGACCTAGAATATATGTCTAGTAAAGAAATACACAAAGGAATACTGAAAGTGGCGTTTACAAGATAACACCGAAAAGAAACGATATAAAAAGAGAAAACCGCCATGAGAACATAGATCTAGAAGACGATAAAAAAGACGAATAAAGTAGAATATGTAAGGAGGGATTTATCTAGGCATAAAAATAACATCAGTAGGATGAAGTGAGAAGACAATAAAGACAGAATAACTAAAGGAACAAAGCACTAAACTCATTATTAATGGTACAAGAACATCTAACCGACAGTGACTGACAGAATAGACAAGCATTGCGGTTAGAAACCCAAAGGCATGTAACGTTATAAACGGGCTATATAAAAAATTACAAAAATGATGGAACTATATTTATTCCAAATACTAAGGCTACCTGCTAACCAAATTTTATCCAGATCGCTTCTGAGGTTTAAGTTTTTCTTACAAATTATGAAGCTCATTTAATCGTCTTTTGTATTTAATAATTATTATAATTTGTTAATTACAAAAAAGAAAAACAAAACAAAAACACAATTCACAAATTAATTAAATGACATTCACATTTTAACAATTTAAAAAGATACAATGTCCAACAACTAATTTAGGGGTCGATTTTACAAAAAAGTAATAAAGCCTAGACTATATTTATCTAACATACGCAAGCTACCTCCCAATCAATTTTATCAAGATCCTTTCAGCGGTTTGAGTTATTCTGTATAAACTGTTGCATTCCTTTTCACCACTTTTCATCCGCTTAGAGGTTCAATTTTGAAAAAAGTTGGCTGTAGCAGTTTCTGAAATTCAAGCTATGTACGTATCTCCACACCAAATTACATCAAAATCCGTTCGGTGATTTAGACGCAAAAAAACTCAGAAACAGCTGAAAATAATTATAACAAAATATAACTCTAGCAAATAAATAACACATTCAATGTCGTTAGGTACCTACCCAGAAAGTAAAAAATGTAAACATTTAAAGGTGCTCATTCTGTACAAATTAATTACCTACATATCTAGTATATTTTTGAAGTCTGTGCCAAGCAAATCTAAAATCCTGCATTGCGTACCTATCTACTACTACATCAAACTTGATTGTTGCTTGGCGCCGACTGTAATAAGTACACAAATATTTAAGGCTTCTACTGGACTCAAAACGAGATTTAGAGCAAAGGAATAGGCCAAAGGTTTTTTAGGAATCTATGCTCATGTGATAGTCATTTTACCGTAATTGGTATGTTGAAAATCAGTATTGCACAAATCTGGGTAACGTGTTCTAAGAACGCTTATTGAATTTAATTAACTCCAACATTCCAAAATTAATAATTTGTATAACACTGTTAAGGTACGATTCCGATCCACGCGGCAGACGGTAACAGCATGTGCCGCGGCAGCACATGGCAATACTTTGCAGTAATAACTTGTATGAGACCGATTCCGACATGACTGCTACTGTCCGTGCGACAGGACGTCACCTGTTTTGCTGCGAAGCGGTGGACTGCACTACCGCACAATCACAGTACTGCCGTTGCAGTTAGACATTATAGACGTATTGTCAGATCAAGAAAGCGAAAATTTTATTAATTTAGTGTCTAAATATCCGTATTTGTTTTCTGGGAACGCCCCATGATTTTCTAACTCTGTTAACATGATCTTTAGAATTTTTAGTGATACCCTGTATATATCAAATTTGCAGTAAAATCCTTAGGTTGACTGTCAAACATTAATGTCAAATTGTCATTAATACATTTTTCATTGGGAATTTTAATTTCTTTAATTTGTGTTAATACCATTGAAAACGGGGTCTGATTAGACCTTGAAACGTTTAGATTTTTTTAAATATACAGACATTAAAGTTTATCTGGTGTTATTCCCAAAGAACACGGAAAAAGTCCTTGTTTATATTATAGCAAAGATCATAATTATAAAGATGCACGTATTAAAGAAAATATTTGGAAAAAATCTCTCAATAACTCAATAAATCCACTAAGTATATTTATATTATTAATTAAATACTTATGCTATTCGGTACGATTTACGATACTTCACCTCCTTGGGAACAAAAAAATAATAATTGGTCTCGAATCACTAATCCTCCGGCATTAGCAAAACCACTAGCCATCTTCTTGCAATAAAACTTGCAACATTTGTTTATTTATGCTGTACATTGAAGAAAAGTTAGTAATGCTGCGACGCAACTGCAGTGCCTGCTGTCGGCTACGGAATCTATACGACGAAGCTATAACTGATGCCCGACAGCGTTTGCTGTCGGCGGTCTGCCGTTGCCGTCTGCCGTCTGCCGCGTGCATCGGAATCGTACCTTTACTGTACTTTACGTATTTGTCTTGTATTCTCAAATTATGCGGATTGGCTTTCCAGTATTTATATAATTTATTTCTATGATTTATACTGTTTAAATACGTTACGTAATACACTCCTTCTTTTGTCGTTATGTTTGACTTTTATTTTTTTACCACACATGTCAATGTTGGTTTTTAAAATTTGTATAAAAAATTTACTAGTTCTTCAACACATTCAAGTGCATAGAAATTATTCCAATCAACTCTCTGAAACTTTAAATTTAATTTTTGATAATCAATAATATGGCTAAAAAGCTCATAATTATTAATTTGAGAAGTACACACTTTTATAATTATTGCAACGTTATCAGATATATCTAAGTCTATTATACATGACATGAATTCACTTTCAGTAAATTTTGATTTGTAGAATATATCGTTTGCGGTGGTACCGGTGCTGGGTCAGGTTTCTTCTTTAATTGCCTATGCAAAATTATGTTCATACATTATATTTAGATAGATACTCTGACGAAGCCTGTTCTTCATCCAACAGATATATATTTATATCGCCTATTATATGATGATGAGTGGCCTTAAATTTTTTTATATTTTGAATGTAATTAGTTATATTAGATATAAATTCCTCTACATTAGTACTTGGGGGCCTATATAAAGCAGTTATATATGTCAATTTTAAAGTTTTTTTTGTAATACTTTAATCAAACATATGTCTAAAATTTCATAGTCATACTTTTTTTCTTATTTATTTTTATTATAATCTCCATTATATTACCTTGAATATTAAATATTTCCGTAGAATCTAAGTTCCAAGTTTCCCTTAGTATTAATATTTTAAAACATTTTTGAATATTTCGAAAATCTGCAATGAATGCATCTAAATTTTCTCCAAAACTTCTAATATTTTGATGTAAAATTCTAAAGTTGTATTTCTTTGTTTTCTTTTCATTTTAAAAACTATGCACTTCATTAAATTGTAATGTTTTGTACTAGTTGTATTCAAAATCCTTAACAAATTGATCCATTATTCTAAATGTATTTTGTAGAAAGTATTTACCAGCGAATAGTTTATTAGTTGGTTCTTTAGGTGATAAATATTTGCTAAATTGTATTTGTAAATTTGCTAATCCTATGAACTAAACTTAGGATATGAAAACAGAAGTCGTTATTATTGTTGGGACTTTAGGACTTAAAAACCTTTTTTAAAAAATATATTTATTTCGAAGCTAAAAATATAAATGTTCACTGACTACTTTAATTATTAGTTTAACAATTCAAATAATTATATATTTAAACACTAAAATGATTGGTTGGAAGCTAACTACAGACTAACTCAAAAATCTTCGGTAAATCAATTATTATTCCTATTTATAATTTCTTGTCTAGGCGTGGGTAAAGATGCTACGTAGTGCTGATTTTGCTAAAGTTTCCTGTTTGTTACTTAAAAGTCATTATTAGGTCAAATAATTAATAATTATTTTTCTAACTGCGTAGTGAATGTTTAGAATAGGTTCATTGTTAGGGTGATACATAACATTATTAAAGATATTAAACAATAAATAAACAAAAATATGAATAAAAAGTTGTTTACAATTAACTGTTTAAACCAAAATTATTTTTAATAGAAATAGTTTACTTGCATTTGCCCAATGTTCGTAAACGTGACTGTAATCACGGCCTTTATGCTGTTCTTTCAAGGTGCTAATTGGACCATGCGATGAATACAATGAACGAGTCTTGATTGTGTTTTGTTTTTATTATATATTAGTTATTGTTTGTCTTGGTGATGTAGAACTATATTTTTTGTTTTCTGGGTCCTAAACGGCGTTTCTCCTCTCTCTTCTGCCCTTGTCTGTTCCTTATTGGTGTCCTTGCTTATAGGTTTTTGTAGTGTTTTTGATCTTCTTCTTTGTATCTGGTTTGCGTTGAGTGTGTTTATTTTCTTTCTCTTTAGTATCGTTAGCTTCTAATCTTGCCAGTCTTTGTCCTATCTCATTGGTTTGTCCCGATATCTTTTAAATTTTCTTTTCCCGATATTATTTATTAGATCGTAGTCGTTCAGCAGAAGAGATCGGACGTTTATTTTCAGCCGTGTTAGCAAATAATCTAACAGAAATACAACGTTTTCAATAATTTGATAACTACTGGTCAGAAAAATTTAAATATAGTGTATGAGAAACTATTGTGCGTGAAAAACTGTGAAGTGTACTTTGAAGAGTTAGTTTTTTTTTAATATTGTCACTACAACTAGGTCTCAAGTGATATATCTAACATTCAATAGTGCAGTGATATCATATACGTAATACGACCTAAAACACAACATAAAAGGAATATTTCAAACTATCAAAATTTCACTACCCATATTGGGCTGCCCATTGAGTGAGTAAGCAATTTTTTCCTCATCCTAAAAAGGAAAACTACTTTTTGCACTGGCCATAAATGTTGGATTTTTTTGTATCCATTCCTTTGCAACAAAACGTATTGGATAGCAAAAAAAAATCATTTTGATTCTAAATATAAACACCTACACTATTGGAACATGTTTCATCTTTATGTTCACCACAAATTTAATTATCATATCGCAATAATTGAAAAAATAAGAACATTACCACAATAATAAGGCACATATACACATACATAAATTGTTTAACTAATGAAATGATGCACATTGTTAACCTTTTATGTGCCAGTACCGTAAGGTAAATACACAGCATCCGAAAGATCGAGTGTATAAATACCATACTTTTTTTTGAGAGAACGTTTACCCTGTTAAAGCCAACATCGACAACTGCAGCCTGTAACAGGAACAATTACCCATAGAACAAAAGTAAATTATTGTTCTGGATTCCGTGAGGAACACCCGAGCGCACAGTTGAAGGACGACTTCGTCGGTACCAACTGCTTAGGAATCCAAACTATCGTGGACCCAGGCCGATTCGGATGTCCGACAGTTATTTTGTTTAATGACAACAATGTGGAAGTGAATATTTGCCTTCTTCGGAACAGCGCTTTTGTAAGGTGATTTTAGGGTTTTTTTGTATATACTTATTATAAATGTACTTATAGGGTGGAAACTTTTAACATATCTGTTTCTAGGTTAACGTAATTTTTTTATTAGATGTGGTTCAGATTTTTAATTACGAATTTAATTCTAAATTATAATAAAATTAGTTATTAGAATAAAGTGGAAATGGAGGGGACACTGACAAGCGTCATTTTGTCCCTCAGATTAAAAAGTTAATTTCATATAATTTTGGATGTTGTAGTAGGAAATCATGCAGCTCGGTTTTCTGCGTCTTCTGTGGGCAAGTTATACATTTAAGCTGTCTTGAAAGAGACTTTAAATATTATACAATAGTTGATAAAAATACTGTTATTTGTTGTGTAGCACTCGACCAAATTGCAATTAATAATGTTGACAATGAAACAAGTATAGGTAAATTAAAGTTTTTATTAAGAAAAGTTCCATCTGAAAATAAAAATCTGGTCAAAAAAATAAAAAATATGGACAAAATTATTTATGAACTTAAGAATAAAGTAAGTAATGAACCTGATTTAACTAGCTGTAATGAGGGCATCTCGGTAGAAAGTAAATCTTATCATATTTGCTTAAAAGAAAAACTAAAGAATAAGGATGATTTAATTTTTGAAATAAAAGATAAAAACAATATACTGCAAAAACATATTGAACAATTAAATGAAAATATTTAACAATTGTTAAAAAAAAGAAAGATGTGCATAACAATGCGTTGGATGCTATGGCATACTCTCACGTAATTAAACAAGGTGTTAAGATGAATGAAGACGTAAATATACCGGTAGTCATAGTACAATGTTCTGAATCGAAGAATGTTGACAACATACATAACAAAACGAAACAACTGTTAGCGAACAATAAAAATATTCAAATTGAGAAAATAATAAATTCTAAAGATAAAGTTCACAAATACAAAAATACTAATAGAAATTATTGGTCTGTCATAATTGAAGTTAATTCTCAGACATATGTGTCGGAACTAATAGATGTCCTGTTTATGATGTATGTAATCTAAAAATATGTTTCAAATGCTCAAACTATGGTCATACTAGTGAAAAATGTAATGAAAATACGTCATGTAGATATTCTGCAAGGGAATCATTCAATCAAGGTGTAAATTGAATGTCAGGTGCATTAATTGTATGGGCTATAATAATAAATATAATGAGAATAGAGCATTTAATCATTCAGCTGGAGATTTATGTCAAACGTATAAAGTGTTATTGGGAAAATTTATTAAGAGAATTGACTATCCATTTAATCCACTTAATGAAACATTTTTCAGTCGCTTTTTATAATGTAAGATCTTTAACAAATAAATTTTTAGATTTTAAAAATTGTCTTTTACAAGAGAATTTTGACTTAATTGGTGTTTCTGAAACATGGCTACATCCTCAAATATCAGATGATGATTTGGTCAATGTAAATGGTTATAAAATCATAAGAAAAGATCGAGGTACAAGAGGTGGAGGGTTAGTGTTTACTTAAAATCAAATTTGAAACATGAATTTGTAACGTTAAATCAAAGCAATGACTCTATGGAACAACTCTAGATAAAGGTATGGGTTAATAATAATTGGTATTTTTTTTGGAGTAATTTATAGACCACCTGGTAAAAATATAACTGAATTTTTAAGTGAACTGGATCGCAGTTTATCGCAGTTAATTTTGATTTCTAAGACAATAATTGTTGGAGGCGATATTAATACAAATCTACGCAGACAGAAAAAAATGTGGGCACTATAGATGTTTTTAGTTTGAACCAAATTATTAATCAACCGACTAGAATAACCCACTGTTCTCAGTGTTTACTTGATGTTACTATTTTACCTTCTGATCTTGAAGTTATTCAAAGTAATGTAAAAGACGTTCCGCAAATATACTATGCCAATAAGTCGGATCATAAGTTAACTTATTGCACTTTAAATTTTAGTTCTACTTACCTGTCGCCTAAGGTTATTAAATTCAGAAAGTTAAAGAGGATTGATCGCAACTTATTTCAGAACTTTTCAGAAGTAAGCAATTTTGAGAATATATTCTTCATTGATAACGTAAATGAAAAAATACAATATTTTAATGATATTATTTTGGATATTTTTGATACTTTAGCTCCAGTAAGGACTCTCAATATAAAAAAATCAAAACCAGGGTGGCTTACAGATAATATAAAACTGATGATGTCTTTGAGAGATAAAGCACTAGTGAAATATAAAAGAACAAAATTAGCAAAATGTTGGGATTATTATAAATCTCTCAGAAATTTAACTTCAAACGCAATTCAAGCCGAAAAAAGGGCTTATGTACAGTTTTGTATTAACAACTACAAATAAAAAGTTGCATGGAAAAAATTAAGAGAATTAAATATCTAATGTTGCAGTGCCACCAGAGATTGCGAATAAACCAAATCAAATTAATGACCATTTTCTAAACATATTACCTAATAATAATTTGCCAGATCAAGAATTAATTGAGTTTTATAAAAACAATCATAGAGAACGTTTTTCTTCACTCTTTAAGTTTACTTCCATTACTCAGAATATTGTTTATAAATATCTCCTTGAAATTAAATCTAATGCCACTGGTGCGGACCAAATTAACATTGAAATGATTTTACTTTGTTGCCCTTTTATTATTTTACACATTTTAACTCATATTGTAAATAAATGTTTTTCTGAATAAATATTTCCTGAATCATGGAAACTTTCAAAAATACTTTCAGGATGACCTGAGACCTATTTCAATTCTACCACTTTTGTCTAAGGTCATGGAAAAAATTATGAAATTTCAAATAAATTGTCATATCAATCAATACAATACCTCCCACACAATCTGGATTTAGAAGTGGATATAGTTGCACCGCTACTCTGTTGGACATTACTGATGAAGTATTTCGAAATATAGATAGTGGTAAAATAACTGCCCTCATTTTGTTAGATTACTCGAAAGCATTTGATACTATAAATCATGAGATATTATTAGCTATTTTACACTATTGTGGTTTCGCTTCCAATGCTACAGATTTGTTGTGCAGTTATCTCCAAAATAGAAGACAGTTTGTTGAAACTGATGTAGGTCACTCTGATGCTAAATTTATAGTTAAAGGTGTTCTACAATGTTCGATTTTGGGCCCGCTTTTATTTAGTATTTATTCATCTAATTTTTTTTTCAATACAACACTGCAAATTCTACTTGTATGCAGATGATACTCAAATATCGATCATTTTGATTTTCGAATAGCCCAAGATATAATAAATTCTGATCTTAATAGATTAGCTGTTAAATCAAAACGCCATGAATTAATTATTAACCCATCTAAGTCATACGTATTATTTTTTAGTAAATACCGACATCAAATTAAAGAGAAAATGTGCATCTGTCTTAACAATAATGACATTACTAGCGTTAGGAGTGCTCGAAATTTAAGGTTAGAGTTAGATACTGACCTCAGATTTAAAAACCATGTAAATAAATGTATAAAGAATGCATACGGTAGTCTCAAAATGCTGTATCCATTTCGTCAAATGCTCTCTATAAAAACAAAACTATTGTTGACAGACGCTCTAGTTTTAAGCCATTTTAACTATTGTGACAGTGTATATGGCCCTTGTTTAGAGAAGTCAGATGGGATTAGAATTCAAAAAATTCAGAATACATGTCTAAGATATTTCTATGGAATTAGAAAATATGATAGAGCATCCCATAAGCTAAAAGATGCCAACTGGCTTCAGATGAGAAATAGGCGTGAACTGCAGTCAGTGACATTATTTCACACTTCACTTAAACGCAAATTTAAATTTTACCATGAAGTAGGGTCCATAAAAATGTCCAAAAATACATTAATATATATATATATATATATATATATATATATATATATATATAAAATCTTACTAAAACTTCATAATTTATGAATAAATTACTGCATTTATCACAAAAAAAATTTCAAACAAAATATATTTAGTAATTTATTTGAAAAATCTTAAGATGCCTTAATAAGAAACATTTACCTTAAATTACCTTAACAGATATAAAGAAGTATTATTTGTCCTTGAACTGGTTTTGCAACCATGTCTTGGTTTGAGGAGATGTACTATTTAATAAAATTCTAGAATTGGATTCAACGCCTTTAATGTTGGCTATTTCTGATATAATCTCTAAAATGCAACAATGCTTAGGCTTTTTCATCTTCCGTGCATCGTATTATTTTTACCGAACCATAGGGAGAAGCTGAAATATGTTAAGAATGTAGTGTTTTGTTAATAAATATAGTGCTAAATATGACGAAAATATTCTTATATATAATGTAAATGCATAATTAGATGGTAACAAACTTGACCGTTTATTTTTGCGTATCTTTATCATCGACACTACAAATTTCATCTTCAGAATCTTTATCTCCCTGAGCTGCTTTAAGTAACTGAGATGCTCTCGGCAAATCCCTAGTTAAGTGAGATTGACGGTACATATATATATATATATATATATATATATATAATTCTTTCATCATGCTCCATAAAGTTGGCTAAATTGGTAACATCTTAGTCCAAATTGAGAAGAACACACGTTGTTGATATATGCTTTCTTAATTTCGTAGCTCTTAATCGTTCAGGATTAATAGCACCACAACCAGTGGATTTTCTTCGAAGAGCTATACAAGCAGTTAGATAACGAAATTTTTTATTGTTTCCAGGTAAACCAAATACATAAGGATTTGCTTTGTCAACACCAACGTGGTGTCCACTTTTTGATACCACTATCAATTATAACAGGTACGATTAAATTTGCACCTTATTGAAAACCAAACATATTTCCTAGCAAGCGTTTTATGCTCTGAATCAAGAGACTCAATTCTTTATCTGATGTTACATCAATCCCTTAATAACATTTGTAATCATCAACATGCATCCTTTCAATTTCACCAGGCCTCATTGGCTTAAAGACCTGTGCACTAAGTAATGTTACTTCAGCTAATTCAATCCGTTTCTGAGTAATGAATTCCTCCTGCAAGCTTAACAAACAGTGTTTTCTTCGTTTGAGAATGTTAGAGTTTAATTTGTGATGATCTGGTAAGGGAGGAACTCCACTATTTTCTTCTTTGATTCCTTAGCTAAGATACACTAAGATTCCTTTATATACTCAATCATTAAAATATTTGCTACTTGTTTAAGTAGGGTTCTGAAATTAAACGCAGCTGTTGAAACGTCATAATTGTGTGTTTTATAAATTAGACGTGCAATTTTATTTATTGCCACTACTGTATGATCACAATGTTGTGCATCAAATACACACTTGAGATCAACAATATTTTTACCTATATTTATCAAAATTCTACATTTTGCCCACATTTTATTAGCATACAAAATGATTCGTAATATTTTATAAGTTTAACGATTTCGTCTTCTCTTAACCTTTCGCTGGTAACGTGCCAACTATAACATAAATGGTAACGTAGGTCTGTGACACTGACTTCCAAGAGGTCTATCACAATCAATCACAATCACAATTTGACATTACGATATTTCTCATTGCGAATCTTTTTAAATTTTTAATTTCTTGTTCATTTTGTGTAATACCATTGAAAACGGGGTCTGATTTAGACTTTGAAACGTTTGGACTTTTGAAATATACAGACTGTCAAGTTTTGTGGTGTTATTCCCAAAGAATTCAGGAAAAATAAAAACCAGAGATGCCCAATTATTATTCAGAAAACAATTTACCCGGAAATATGGATTCAGATATAAAGGTGCTGTACCATGTTGCTAGTCTTCACAAGGATTCTCTCTTCAATTTAATAAATAAGACAATTATTTAAAATTAATCTTTAAAGTGTTTTTTAGAAAAAAAAATATAACACAGTGGACATTGCTTATAGAATAATGTATCTCTTCTGAATTATTGTTTGGTCTTCTTGTGACAACAATAAACCCATCGTTAATTAATTTTCTGGTGTTATATCTAATATTTCCTGCTTTACATAGATTAGCTATTATTTGATATCGTTCACGACTTCTAATAGGCAAACTCCGAAATATTTGGACGTCTTTATTTGAATGTTTTTGTAACACATGACTTGATATTTTTTCTTGCGTTTTGTTAGAAAACAGGGCAAATGTTAAATTTCTTTGCACCACTTCTATCCTGTGTTACATCTACTTTAAATTTTACATCATCTACAACATTAAATTGTTGAGATATCTCATAATCACTACTCTTTATTATACTGTTTTCTATAGAGTTTTTATTAGTCCCTATATTTTATAAAACTATTTTCCATGTCGCTATTAGGTAAAAAGTTGTGGTCTGCACTTGAGTCACCCCTTCCTATAACTTCAGCTGTAAAATAATATAATTTATATAACTATATAAATATATAGGAAATAAATAGATTAAAATACTCTGCTAAAATATACCTACATTTTATATAGTCATCAATTTGAATTCTTTTTAATTCACCTGCCTTCGGCCTGTTAAATAACTGAAGTGATGTTAATAGCCAGATAAATTTTTCCAAGTACCGATTGTAAATTGTTTTTTAAGCTATAAGATGTGTATTTAATTCCATTTGATAAAAATTATTGTACAGCTGCAATATCTTGTGCAGTAGATTGAGTATTTTACGTTCACTTTTGTTTTCGGTAAGTGATTAATTTCCGTAGAAAATCATAAGACACAACAGATCCGTCAATTCTTTCCTTTCTCCTGATTTGGATTTTTGATGCAGTCAGCCTCAAACAGTGAAGTGACAAATTTTATGTTGAGTCACTGTAATGGGAGAAGACGACGCTTTTCAAAATTAAACTCGTGGAAATAATTTTAGTGCTTTGCTAGTACTAAAACACAATTTCACAAAATTTCGAATCGGGAATATGCTTTTATGCTGAAGTACTCAGAAAAAGCTGAACATATTTCTACGGATCCTGTGTATTCTATCCTTATAATTCATTATCAAAGACAGTATGCACGTTTTACGTTTATTAGACATACGACCAAAACTGTTTCGGAGATCTGTTAATGTTTTCCTCCAGTTGTGCAACATAATTTTTATAATTTTTGTTTATTGTTTTTTTAACTTCTTTTCTCAATTCAGAAAATCGTGTATAATCATTGGCATCCTTGTATGTTTTCCATCGTTTATGAAATTTTGTTTTTCTTCTTTATTAATTGAATTAAATATGCTAAAAACCATTTAGGATTACCATGTTTGTTAAGAACCTTAGCCGGAACATGAGTTTCAATCGCGTTATCAAGAATGTTATAAAAAATATCCACACAAACATTGATATCAACATGATCCAGTACTTCTCTCCACAAAATATCATCGAGACTACTTTTGATGTTACCATAATTCGCCTTATAAAATAAGTGTTGCCTGTAGGGCTTACGAGTCAGTAATTTTTCAACAGATAATTGTAACATTATTTCTAAAGCCTTATGATGCAAATCCTCAGGGACAAACAGTGACAAAGATTCATGAACAATTATATCAAGATTATTTGATAAAACTAAGTCTAAAATTTTTCCATGAGAATTTGCAATGTTATTGAATTGTTTTAATCCAACAAGATGAATAAAGTTTTTAAGATATTCACTTCGACCATCGTGTCCTGAGGAAGGCGAAAAAGTATTCGGATTATCATTATTAGTTTTCCAAGTTATATCAGAATAATTGTAATCACCAATAAAAAGAAAACATTGTTGTGGGTTGTTATTTATAATATTTTCAACTTTCTCAAAGTGAGTTATAAAATCAACGTTTGTGCTATCTGGGGGAATATATACACAACAAACGAATAGTTTTTTACCTTCACTCAAGAATAATGATACCCATAAGTCTTCAATTTTTCCCTTTGAATTCCATGAAGGTAAAGTCTTTGATATTATATTACTCTTAACCCCTATTAAAATGCCACGACCATCACTTTTACCACTATTAATTAAGTCACGGCCTCTTCTATACACTATATATGTGGAGGGAATCAATTCTGAGTCCAAGATTTCTTCTTGTAATCATGTTTCTGTAGGACAGATAGTGTCAAAATTACCAGAACATACCGACAAAAAAACTGCTTGTTTTAGTTCTTAAACCGCGAGTGTTTTGGTAGTAGAGATGAAATTGTTTGCACTTGAAGAAATGCTACACAATAATCTTAATACAAGATTCTTAATATACTGTCACTAAGGCACTTCTGGATTTCCAATCTTCTGCAGGAAATCAAAAATGATTTGGAGGATTCCGATTTCTTTATGTATATTTTGCAGTCCTTGACCCAGCAGTACTTGTAGTTATTAGATAAACTGAATTCCCTTGCTTGTTTGTACAGAATTTTATAAAAAGGAGATAAGTGCTCGTTAATGAATATTTTGTCAGTACTGTAAGCAGATTTAATCAATTTATCTTTGTTTGCACGAGCCGCTTCAATGAATTTCCTTTTCATGACTTGATTGTTAAATTTTATAATTATATTGCGGTTGATATTAGAATTGCCCTTGTGGTTAGGATGGGTTTTCACCCGATGACACTCGATTATATGGTTATCAGCCGTTCTAAATTCGATGAGCTCTGAAATATTTTGTACTATGAGCTTTAAATCCTCATCTCTTTTCTCAAAGACTCCGCACAATTCAATATTTCATAATCTGCCTTGTTGTTGTAAATTTTCTAACTCAGAACTCAGTTGCGAACATTTTTTTTTAGGACATTTACTTCTTCTTTAAGCCCTGGAACCACGCTTACGGTTTGTTGAAACTGATCCATACGTAATCCAAAGTCGTTGATTTTATTTCCATGAAAATTTAAAGACTCAATAATTTCGGCATGTTTAATTTTCAAATCTTTCAATTCAGATCTAATTAAATTAACTGCTGTTAATAACTGATCAATTTTAGAGTTGTCATCGTTGCAATCTATTCTGCATTTTTGGCAAACCTAATTAACAACGGAAACCGGAGTGATTTCACAAAAACTACTATGTAATTTCACACATTTTAAATGATAGTTTTTTGTGCATTTTTCACAAGAAACACCTGGATTCGTTCGAGTCGTAGAGTTATTACAAAAAGTACAAATGCCGGGCATGACAAAAAATGTCCGATGTAAATTTATGAATTTGAAAATAACACTGTGACGGGAAATATTTTAATAAAGATTGTAATGAAAGCAGACCTTATATCTATATGTTGAGTTTCCCAGATGGCACATGAACACTTTAATATACACTTGTCAAATTTCGTCTTTTATCTACAAGTATTAACCACTTATTTACGGGATTAATTAGGAGTACTAAAACACGAATTAACTCTCTTCGCTTCACCCGCACACAAATCTCGCTTGCTTTTGTTTCCTCTGGCTTGAAGAGCCAGGGGCGATTACAGTGTCTATGAGCTGCTCAGTATATTTTCCGGGAGGGTGTGGGTACTTCGTTTTTTTAGCTTGAACACTCACTTTTAGGGCACCAGGCTGGGAGGCACAAAGAGAAAAAGATACTAAATTCAAAACAAGTTTATTTCAATGTTCATCCAGAATACAATGGTTCCCTGAAGGGGTAGAAAAGTTTAACAATGGTTCCTTGAAGGGAAGGGGATGCACAATTTAATTACTTACAGAGATCTGATAGTTATGGGTCTTGAGGCTGCGTGCCCGCTTCGCTGGACAGCTCCCAGAACCGTTACCAGTCGAATATGAAATGATTTAAAAGCAATCAGTGGTCTGTCCTCATGTATTTCATCAGAGTTGAACCGAATTACCAGCTTATCTGATGTTGGTGGAATGTCTTCGATGACACATTACATATAATATCAAAAAAAAATGTATGAATTAGATGTTGCGGTTTTAGTTCAATGCTGGTTCAATGCAAGTATATAATTGACGAAGGACCTTTAGCGGAACAATCAATAAAACACGTGCCGTCGCGTAAATGAAATCACAAAATAAAAGTTTATCACTGACCTTTTAAATCGAAGCCCTGCAGGTGGTGTTTTCTTGGTTCTTCTTTCTTCAGAGGCTAGCCCCGCAGCGGCAGGAACAGTTTTTAGAGCTTCGTCTGGACTACACGTTACACAAAAAATAGCGACGTAATGTTCATTGATTAAGCAAACAAAGAATGCGAGTTTAACAACAAATGATGCGCTTTTGTAAAACACAAAAGGAACAAAATGAAAGCGGTTTAGCGGTTGTTACGACCGGAACTAATAACGCGCGGAATCGTAACACAATAAGAACATAAAGCGGCCGTCTCTTCAGACGGAATCAAAAGTGTCCAAATAGCTTGAAAGTCAGTACACGAATCACGAATACTGTCTATATTTTACACGCAAAAAACACTTAAAATTAGCTTTAGTGTGACGGAAGGTTTTGGAAAAGGTGCAGAAGTTTAAAAATCAATGAACTAATTCAATCAAATTTAAACAATACACTAAACAAATTGCGGGAACGCACCATTCCGCCAGCCTTGAATTACTAATTTCAAAACTAAGGGTCCACTGGCAGTGGACAGAGCTTTACTAGAGGTCGCTTCAAAGTACCACTTGAAGTTGTAACTGTAGTTGATTGATACGTCAATAATGCGCCCTGCGCCCTAATGGCCGATTCAAAGGAGGGAAAGTGTCTTGCTTCAAAATAACAAGAGTACCTGGCTTAACAACCTCCGAGGGATCAGTCCATTTGCTCCGTTGATGAACAGTATGTAAATAACTGTCATCTGTTGAGACGATTAGATGGGACAGATAAGAAATCAGATTCAGGAGGTGCTGTTACAGGTTCCATTGTAAAAAAACATTCCAGGACTCAAGACGGTAAGATCCGATGGATCGTTGCTACAAGGGGTTATAGGTCGCGAGTTTAAAACGCAAATACAGCAGAAAGTTCTTCGTAGGTTAGGATTTGATCTCCAACGACACGTCATAAGTGAGCTTTAACACTACGAATTACTTTCTTTGCGGATAGAATCCAAAATCGTTGCTGCAAAAGAAATTGAACGGTTTGGATTCCTGCGTGAAGATTGGTGACATGACAATCTTCGACAATTAGATTAGTCAAACGACTTTTACTTGGTAACAGTGCGGGAAATTTAGTATCAAACAGCAATGGAGCATTAGCCAATCTACTACCAACTCTAAGAGTTCCCTGTTCATCAAGAAATGGCGAAAGTTAACGAAGCGATTTGGGCATAAGTTTTCGTTCTCGAAGAATGGAAAATCTCTTTAGAAAAATATAGATCTTGAACAATGCGAAGCTGAGCCTGATATAACTCAGCAGCCAAAAATGATCCAAAGCCCCTACGGTCTGGATTGCGAGCGTTATTAACAAAGCGACAAATATGAGCTATAATGCGGGTAATGCGATTAATAGAAGAATGTTCTTCTAACAAAGTACCAAATAAATTTGGTGAAGCGGTGACTTGAAGCGCCACTATACGGGCTTCAGTCATAACTAGCGGTGACATGCTTGAGTCTGAGCAAGCATGTGGCAAACAAGCGGCAATCAACAATTCTGGGCCTTTCCACCAAAGTGTATTGCCTAATAACTCTGATGGCAAAGTGCCGCGGGAACCCAAGTCAGCGGGGTTATCACAAGATTGAATGTAAAACCAATGCGAAGAAGGAAATTTTTTCTGAATGTAAGCAACTCGATCACTGACAAATGTCCTCCAACGGTGCGGGGAAGAACTAAGCCATGAAAGGACTACCGTGGAATCTGACCAGCAACGAATCACCTTGAACAACAAACGACTATTGAATTGCTCATAAACATAATGAGCCAACTTAGCGGTAAGAACTGAAGAACACAGTTCCAATCTGGGAAGTGACAAAGTTTTCAAAGGGACAACATTCGATTTAGACAACACAAAAAAACTTTGACGAAATCCAGATGCGGTTTCGAACAAAAAATAAACAACAGCGGCATAACATTTCTCAGAAGCATCACCAAATGCAAATGCAACTAGAAAAGTTTTCTATAGCAAGCAGGGGAGGCAGAACTAAATTGTGCAAGTTCAACAAAATAGCGACCATGTCTTGCTGGAACTGGGGACCGATAAACAAACAATAATTCAAAGATAACCGATGAGATATCTTAGCGGATGCATTAAACACTACACGAAGTTTGGTGGTTCTACTATCAGGTTTCAAAACACCATGATGCGTTATGTAGTAACAATCAGAAGAAGTAGATGGATCGGGAACCAACTCCATATGATCCAGCTCCAAATACTCTTTGAGAAAATCACAATATTGTTTGTAGAGATGTGGTTGCTGTAGAATACGTCTTTCTAAAAAGTAGAAACGTTGTACGGCGAGATTATATATTCCATCAAAAGCAGGAAGTGTATTTCGAAAAGGAAGAGGCACAACTAATCTACCTGAATCCAATCTCCTGCATCCCTCGGAAAATATTTTTTCGCAGATAAGATCATAAGGGACTGAACCAGTGCGGTAGGAACCTTTGGAGTGTATCATCTAATGATACTACATCTTCAATTTGACAAAAAAGCGAAGTTGGGTTTATGACTGACTGAGAGTGAGAGTTAACAGAACTCGAAGACACTCTACCCATAAGGATGTCACCAAACACAGTGTTAATAGCATCAGGAATACCTTCCTTTCCCAGAAGACGTCCATCCAACAAAATTTGAGAGAATATATTGGCACCTAATAAAAGGTCAGTAGCGCCTGGGCTATTGAAACCACGATCAGCAAGTTTCAAATTGGTTAGATATGCCATGTCATGTTAATGGGCGCAACAGGCATATCATTGCAAATGCAAGGTAAAACAATAGTATCAACAACAAAGTTGCACTATAGAGCGAAGAGAAAGGGTAAGAGAGCCCTCAGCAGAGGTACTCTGCACAGAACCTAGCCCGTTGAGTTGAATCGAACCGGGCATAGGTCGGAAGCCAAGGTGTTTCACAGCCTTGCTCGCAATGAATGATGTCATGCTACCAGAATCTAGCAGACATCGCAAAGTTTGATACGAACCGTGCTTATCTAATACTTCAACTTAAGGGGTAGATAACAACACATTTGAATTGTATGACACAAGTGAACTATGACAAGAAGAAGCGGTAGAGAAGTTTCGGGACTTTCAATAGTATTAATGGTACTGGATCCACCAGATGTGGAAGCCAGGTTTGCGGGGGGAGCACTAGATTCAGACCGAATGTCTGAATCACCACGATTTACAAAATGAAGCAATGTGTGATGGCGTTGTTTGCAGTTGCGGCAAGTGGATAAAGATTTGCAGCGATTCGACTGATGAGAATCGCCTAAGCAATTAAAACAAAGTCTAAAATCTTTCACAAACTTAAACCGCGCGGATACTGATTTATTCAAGAATTCAGAACATTTGTAAATCGCATGATCGGATTTACAAACTAAACATTTCCTATTCTTAGTGACAATGTTGCTTTGAATTCAATGGTAACTTTTTGTCAACACTTCGCTTTGCCTTGCGGGAAAATTCAACATGTTCAAAGGCATCGCATGCTTCGACAAAAAATCAACAACTTCCGAGCGGATCGGAAAGTCATCTTGAGCGGTCACAATTCCATGGTAAAGTTCAAATTTAGCGGCTAAATTCTTTGGAACTCGTCTCAACATCATCTGAACGATACAAAAATCCCACTGATTTACTGGTAAACCCAAATCCTTCAGTGCTTCCAAATTATCACTGAAGTCATCCAATAACTTCCGAACCTCTGAAGGGCTATCTGAAGTTAGTTGGGGGAATTGTTCTAAAGCTGACCAATGAGACTCCGCGATTAAACGAGTTCGCTTGAATTTTTTCAAAAGTGTTTCATAACCACTCACGTAATTGTTTTGTGTTAGTTTAAAATTCTTAATAACCTCAAAAGCAGGCCCTTTTAAAGCTAACTGCAAATATTTGAACTTCTGCATAGTACTAAGTTTTTCATTATTGTGAATTAATGAATCAAACAAATCAATAAAAATACCAAATACCAATATGTCTCCACTAAATAAAGGCAAAGCAACACTTCCTGTTCCCGAGGTATATTTTGTGGCGTAGAATTCTGAACAGATTTCAGTTTAGCAAAAATAGACCTAATTGAATAAAACAATTTTTCAAATTTATTGCGAATGTCATCCTCAAAGTCAAAATCATCGTTTGCATCTGAAATTAAACCAATAATCGAATTGTGATAGTTAAAAAATTCTGAATGAATTGAATCAACCATATCAATCATGCTAAAAAACAATTCAACGTCGTCACCTCTTAAGGCTTTCTCGACAGCAAAATAAATATCTTAAAATCTTTTAAACACCGATTATCGATGATTTTTAAATTTATGTAATTTTTCAGCGGTTTTTGACATCTTAACAATAAATTAAAATCACTCTAACTCCACTGAACAAATCTAACACGATAGAACGAAACAAAATACTATTCCAAAAATCTATAATTTTTTACTGTTGAAGTAGAAAATATCTGACCAAATGTCAAATAAATTCAAAACAATTTAGCAAAATAACCAAACAAACAAAACGAGCTCTTGTAAGTTTTTTAAAGCGGCAAAAAATATGCGAAATTTATTTCCAACGGAATGAGTGAATATCCCGAACTTGCTTTCTCTTTAAACAAATAAAGAAACGAAAATTCAATGCGGTTTTCAACAATAATTACAACGAAAATGTATGAATTGGATGTTGCAGTTTTAGTTCAATGCTCGTTCAATGCAAGTATATAATTGACGAAGATTGCTGTTATCTCAGTTATAGCTTATAAACTATTTGCAGTTGAATTTTATGTCACTTGAAAATCTCTGTTGACTGGTGTATATAGTTCTCTCTAGTATTACACATGTATGTTTTAATGTCACAAAATCTATAGTTTCTAGTGTGCTTGTTATTGTTTCTATAAATAGTATTTGAAATCCGTACTACACATATTAACAAATGCCATCAAAGCAACATTGAGAATTAGGGCCAAATTTATCAAGAAGCAATTATCTCTGCTCCCTCATATACCTGGGATTAAATTGGTTCCAATTCACCAAGATTTCTTTTTTAAGTTTATCACTAACACATATTCTTAACACTTCCGATTGACATTCATTTGTTCAAGACAAATTTAAATATTAAATATTAAAATTATTAAATATTAATCCGAAATCAAATGCCTACCGCTGCAAAAACGTCTGCTCAAATTTAATTCTGTATCTTGTCGCAATAATGATTTTGTACTAAGTTTGAAAGAGACAATAAAAGATAAAGAAAACATTATACGCCACCAGGAGGAAGTCATCAAATTATTGCGCGATAAATTAGAATATTGGATTGAGTTGGCTGATACTTAGTGGAAGTTGAAAATCATGATGATTTGAGTAAAACACTTATTACAAACTTACACTTTATTTAAAAAATTGTGACAATTGTTTCATACAATTGTATGATTAAGCTTAATCATACAATTGTATGACTAAGCTTAATCATTACCTGGATATAAGATTTATTATAATAATAGTAGAATTAACAAGTCGGTTAAAGAAAGCATTAGTGAACACACTGAAATAATCACATTTGGGCATTTAAACATCTTAAACTGCTGCATTGAACTTAATAATGGTAAAAGTGTTGAAATCTCTGCGGTATATAGGCGTCATGATCTAGATAAAAAAAATGTCTGGAATCTAAAAAAAATGTTAAAAATCACATTATCATACGTGATTTTGATATTGATACTTTGAAACTCGATTTTTTGTGTCAAGAGCATATTAATAACTTATTGGAAATGGGATTCATTCCAGGTTTTGAAGGTATAACTAGACCATCGGATACAGACAATGATAATAGTGGAACATGTATTGACAATATCTTTATCAAAAGTGGTTCAATAATAACTAGGACAAGTTAACTCAGACTACGGTCACTGATCATTATCCATTGTTTGTTGCAATAAATAAAATGCAAAAAAATTAAGTAAAGAATAGTTATACAGTTATTAATTATAATAAGTTAAAGAATATTGCAATGGTACAAAATTGGGACAAGATATCCTCATTCCACGATCCAAATAAAGCTACCAACTTGCTAATATCACTTATTAAAAGTTGCATTGATTTAGCTCAATACACAACACAATACAGTAATAAATCGAAAAATAAACCTGGAAGTAAATGGATAACCAAAGAATTATAACATCCTGCCAAAGAAAAGAATTATTGTACAGGATATGGAAGTCTGATCCAAGTAATGAACAAGTAAGAACGGAATGTTAAAATACTTGATAAAGTAATATATGAGGCTAAGTTAATGCATGATAAGGAGCAAATTGAAATGTGTCATGATAACAATAAAAGATTGTGGAGAATAATAGACAATAAGTTAGGGAACAAGAGTAGGAATGAAAAAGCTATTAAGTACATAATGGATAATGATATGAACAAAATAACTAATAAAACAGGAATTGTCAACTATCTAAATGAATTCTTCTCCAAAAGTGGAATTGAGTTATGTGAAAAAATACAGGAACCATCTAACTGTAAATTAAGACTACCAACTTCTACCCCTCACGTTGTACTAAGGGCAGAAGAAGGTATGTCCGGTAGTCTCAGTGAAGACGGGGGGGTTCGTTTTATTTGAACGTATATGCCAGATTTTACTTGGCGGATATAAATAAAGAGAGAAAATAAGGGCGCCAGGTAGATTCCTCTATACCTTCTAAATGCACATAATCAGGACACCTACCCGTCCTAAAATATCTGCTGTAGTAAATTTTGCTAATTTGGGGCGCTAAATTTCTACTGGGTGCCAATATTGCTAAATATAAATAAGATGTGTTGTAAAGAAAATGGAATAATAAACATACAACAGTTCCAAAATATAAGTTTAATTTGCGCGAACAGTCTAGTACAAGGCGCTAAAAATATGCCATAAGGCATTCTATTAATGCAAAGCAGTCTTAGAATGTTAAAGCTAAATATACACTTATAGACAGAGATTCAAACTGTACATATAAACATGTGAGATCCTGAATAACCCGGATACAAATATTTAAACATTCCTCTAATAAAATAAATCTAATCAATAGAATCTTTAAATAAATCGTCAATATCAAATACTACATTAATGGGAACCGATAATAATTACCTGATATTTATCATTCAATAAAATTCAGAATTCCGACGTTGGTGTCTCATCTATACTATACTGGAGCTCGAGTGTAAGTGCAATCGATCAGAATAGTAATAATAAACCCGACAGTAAGCTATTGGTCTTTACTTTCGGTTAACAAATTCCATTTTACTAATTTCAAATCAAATACTAAGGTTCATACTATTATTGTAAAAATAACTGATAGTGAAACAGTAACCAGATACACAAATTGTCACTTATCTGAAACCATAGGTGAAGCTGAAGTTAGAGTCCCTTGCACTCACTCCACCACTGGAACTCTGATGATAGAAATATCAGCATGTTATAATACAGTGTTCATGTATGCACCATCAATTAGTTCATCGGCATGCTAAATCCATGATCGACATGATACCATAATACCTAACCAGATATGTGCTCTAGGGTCGTAACAGAACAGCAAAATACAACCCCAATCTCACTGGATGGAGAACAAAAACAGGAACGCAGCACGTAGAAACAAAAAAAAACAAAAGGAAGAAATAACGATAAAAGAAGAACAGTAAAAAAAGAAGAAAATATCTATCAATAGTCTGACAATACGAGAAATCGGCTAGTGTACAAACAAAAATCACTACCCTATCAACCAAAGGGGTTCCTATACCAAAGGTTTCATTGTGAGGGTGGCCCCAAATACCATGACCACTCCGAAGAATGACGCAACAAGTTTTCAAATCCTCAATGAGAGAAGTATCCCAGCAACTAATCAACAGTACTACAATATGCTGGAACACAACGTAGGGATTTCCATATAACTCCCGAACTCGGATGGCTTATCAAAAGCCAGTATACTAGTGGAAAATCCCTTAAAAACAACGACAACTGTCAAGAAACACACAAATGCCAACCACAAAAATATTCGATAAATGAATTCGTCTCAACAGGTCAAATTCAAACATCCTTCAAAATAAGTCAGAACGAAACACAATAAATGCGGCAAAATCAGCGCGCAAACGGTAGGTTATTGATCGCTAACGGAACAGACGAATAAAAGCAACATTTTGACCGGTCCAAAACGCCTTCGTCTCTACTGAGTCACTACGGCAAAAATATAACGTAACACAACCAGAAATCCTAAATCTATATTTCTTTATCCTACCACAAATAATGAAATAAATAATATTATACATAAACTAAAACTTAAAAATGGGGGTGTCGACAATATAAATGCCAAAACTATTAAAATATTAGCAATTTAATTGAACCAATTGTACATATTATTAATTTGAGTGTTAATTTATCTATCTGGCCAGATGCTCTCAAAAAAGCAGATATTGTACCTATTTACAAAAGTAGTGAGAGATACCTTCCATCTAACTATAGACCCATCTCCATGATATCAAATTTGGGAAAAAATTTTGAAAAAGTCATTTACAACCGACTGATTGGATTTATAAACAAATGTAAAATCATTGCAAATAACCAATTTGGCTTCATAAAGAATAAGGGAACAAAAGATGCTTGAAATTTGATAACCAATTTGGTAATAGAAAACCTAGATAAAAGCCAGCCAATAGCAATTCTTGATTTAGCAAGGGCCTTTGATACAGTCAACCATAAAATTTTACTTGATAAATTGGAGAGATATGGTGTTAGAGGCAGAGCTAATAAACTTTTAACGATGTACTAAGAAAATAGGCAACAAAGAGTTAAGATAGATGAAGATTATAGTAATTTTTTGACAGTCAAAACAGGAGTTCCTCAGGGAACAATTTTGGGGCCATTATTTTTTATTTTGTACATTAATGACATCTTGGTGGATATGCCTTTCAATATAATATCGTATGCAGATGATACTGCCGTTATCTCAACAGAGAAATCTTGGGAAGGAGTTCAAATGAAAATGAACGAGTATCTTGATCACATTGCTGACTGGCTTATGTTAAACAAACTGTCCTTAAATACGAAGAAAACCATATGTATGACCTTTGGGAATTATTCTGATAGTGTCCCTGATATATTTAATATACAAATAAAAGGTAATAATATTACTAGGGTATAAAATTATAAATATTTAGGGATTATTTTCGATCAGAATTTAAAATGGGATCAACATATTCAACAACGTTATTAACAAAACCAACTATCTTGTTTTCATTTTTGCCAAGTTATCTAGAGTAATGAACTGTGAAACTCTTAGAATGATATATTACGCCCTATTTATATTTAATAGCATAATTAATTATGGAATAATAGCCTGGGGAGGGGCCTACACGAACTTTAGAATATTGTTAGAAAACATCCAAAACAGAATTTTAAAAGTAATAAATAATAACAAACTTGTACTTATGGCTCATCCACTAAATATAAAACAGCTTTTACTTTGAATCACATATGTACCATTATAATAATCTAAAGGATAAATTTAAAACATCAAGTTTAACCAGAAATAAAAACTTACAAATGCCTACTATCAAGAAAACAATAGGTAATAAAAGTAGCTTCATTGTAGCTATTAGACGTTTTAATAGCATGTCAAATGATTTAAAAATCTTGAATAGCAATCACAAAAAAAGAAAAACAAAAGAATGGATTTATAATAACAAGTAAGGATATATTTGTGAAAGAAATTGTGTGAGTACACTAAATTTGACTTTTTTGAATATTGTGTTTGTTGTAAATTTTGAACTGGAATAAAGAATAAATTTAAATAAAAGAATGAGAACTATATAATTTATATATGACAACAATGTTTATTACTCAACACATTTTACAGGGAAACTTTCATAAATTAAATCACATTACATCATATAACAATTATGTAATACAATTAAGGCTTTGTAATACTAAGTGATCTAACTTAACTAAATTAACAAATTAAATTGTGACTAGACAATAAATATTAAAAACATTTATATATTATAATAACAAAAAATCAGAATATACAAGTAATAAAATTGAGGCTTTCTAATATGTGAGGGGGATTTACCATATCTAAATCAACTAACTGAAATTGTGACTAGGGCTGGACTACGGCAAACAATAGCAAATAGTTTATAAACAACAGCATCTATATTTTAATAATACCATAAATACAGTACACAATGTTGTAGAACACATCAAAAGTAATAAAATTAAGGTTTTCTACTACTGAAGTGAGATCTAACTTAACTAAAATTGTGATTAATGTATGAACTCTACATTGTAACAAAGAACATAAATACAGTACACAATATATTACAACAAAACCAGTAATAAAATGAAAGCTTTCTAAATCAACTAACAGAAATTGTGACTAGGACAAACATAGTAAATAAATTACAAAAACATCTATACTTTAACAAACTGCATAAATATAGCTCATGATACAGGTCAATATAGAACAATTTAAAAAAATAAGGTTTTCTAATACTACAGAAGAATCTATCTTAATTAAAATTGTGATTGCAAAAATCAGTCCGACTACAAGTAACATCTACTTAGATAACAAAGAATACAAATACAGAACACAATTGATAACTGAAATATATAAATTAACACTGTTAAATAAATATCATTAAATCATACTTAATAACATTCTTAATCTTTCAAGAAATTTGACATATCTGTAATAAATTAGCTTGTTTCAAGACCTCCAATTTATCTTTTTATATTGCATTTGAAATGTAAATATTCTGTTTTAATGTCGTAGTACAACCAGTTGTCTAGACACTTCAATTGATCTTTCTATTTTTTTGTTCTAGAAACACGGTTTTATTGTTTTACCAGTTGTTGAATATACTTTTCGAAATGATTGATCCATTACTTCAAGTAAAATATTTTCATTATTCTGCTTCTACAAAATAAATTGTTATTAACGTCTTGAAATCTGTTGTTGTTCAACTTACATCAACGGTAAACAAAAACAAATCGTCCAGTTTGTAATTCTGGGTAGGTTTGCATAAATTCAACTGTTTTTCTGGTTTATGTTTAATATTTATGATTTGTTCATGCTTATTCTTATAAATTTCCAAGATTCGTTGAGCCTTTAATGTATCACATGAGATATCTCAGCCTTTCCCAGTTACTATTTTAGGGGTTTTGCATTTTTGACTAAATTTACATATCGAAAAGGCAATGTCAGGTGTTGTTCCATTTGCTTAGTATGATTAATGCCCATTTGCTTTTGTATAGACATTTTCATCAATTTTTTCGCCTCCTTCAGAATTTTTCATGCATAATGACATTTGTGCACTGACACGTTTGCCGTTTTCATTCTGAAGTTTTAGGAATATTTGTAGAAGCGAGATGTAAAGATCGACATCCAGGATTTTTGGGGAAACTAGCATGCAATTTCAGTTATCCGTAAATCCTAGGTTAAAATTTCACGATAGGTTAAATTCACCTGTCAGAGATATTGAACACTCTCTTCGAGGAGTAATTCTTTGGGATGCAAGACAATATATATATATATATATATATATATATATATATATATATATAATATATTGTTTCTGGTCAGAGAACCTTCATCAGTTGCGTCTCTCACAAGAGAATATCCTCGCGAACAAGTAACAAATGCATACTAGAGACATTTTAGAGTCCTATCTTCTCAGAGTCAGGACCTATTCGAAAAATAAATCCATATATACTTCCAGTCGACAAAGTAATTTGCTATATCTGATCATTAAAGGAGATCAAATGTTACTCCCAGGTCAGTGACATTCTTTACTCTGTCCAGAAGAAACCCATCAAGCGTATACCTACGTAAATACAAGGTGTTTCTAAAATAGGATTCCAAACTTCTGCTGTATATAGAACTCATTAAACTCAATAGTCCCTATTAACATGTGCCCTAAAAGGCACTCTTAGGAAGTTATATGCCCTTAAAAGAGCTCAAACAAAACCGCTTTTTTTCTGGTATTGACTTTTTACGTTAAGTACTTTTTTATTTCAATTTTTTACAAATTTCTCTACTGATTTATTTTTGTCCAGACCGATATTTTCAACATTTTTAAAGTAAATTGAGTTTGAAAATTAAACATTATTTAAATAAATTTCAGTTATATTTAGAGTTATACTTACTAATTAAAGAACTAATTACTGATTGACAAAATAATGGGTTCAAATTAACTTAAATTGTTAAGCGTTGTGGCTACGTCAATCTTTTATTTGCCATGGTAAACAGACTTTTGTAATTTTTGGCCTAATAACTTATAACTATAATTGTGCCGTCATATAAAAAGTTCAATGACTCCATCCAATGAAAAAGAGTTTCATATAGCTCAAGAGATGTTTTCTGTGGAATCTATAAGGCACAAGGGTATATATAGGAGATGGTTAATTTTATTTTAACTAAAACATCACTAGACTCCAAAGAGGAGAATAAGTGATCTCTAATGTTAATTGGAATGCGAATATATGCTTCATGAACAGCAATTAATACACCCCTCTCTCTGGTTACCGCACCATTATCCATATCTTCATCAGACCTGTAAACGTTAAATACCGTACCAAACAATTCAACATTATTAACTGATGAATTCAACCAGGTTTCAGTAAAGGCAATCATTTTAAACATACTCTGGGCTATTGACATAAAAACTTCGTTGGTTTTTGTCCTGAGCCCTCCCGTATTCTGATAAATATTATTTTGTTATTTTCTACAAGCGAACTTAGCCTTGGTCGAGGTGTGCTTACCGGGGACATCGAAAGAGTAGGATTTAGTTGCTATTTTACGGTTTTGACATTAGATCGCAATTTACTTAAAGTCTCAATGTAAAAAATGTCATATATCAAACTTTCATTTTGCATTTTATATTTTCAATACATGTTAAAGCCATTGAAAACGAGGTCAAAATAGACCTGAAAACGATTGGTTTCTTGAATATACAGTTTTTTTGTTTCGATTGTGGTGTTATTTTCCCAAAACACATAAAAATAATCAAGAGTATGCCACAAATAACATTTAGAAGACAATGTGCATCATATATAAGACAGCTAGCATACCCCACAAATAAATTACCAACCCCTAAGGCTTGCTCATACCGAGATTTGTTATCCTGTACTATAGCCTAAAAAAATTAACTTTTTTTGTAATAAAAACCTTTAGTACCCAACACACAGACTCTGAAAAAAATATATTCTTGTTACATGCAAACAGATAATTATTAAGGTTATCCTCCGAGAAATTCAGAGTCATACCCACCAGATGAAGTTTTTGGAGCATGCCCCCAACCTCATTAACACTTTTTGACATTTTTTCTTCCGCTATAGATTTTATCTTCTCATTCTTAGATTTGGTCTTGAGGGATACGAAAATTTCTCCATCTCTGACCGCTCTAACTTTGGTCAATTGCAAACCCTCATGATATGGATCAACACTAGGCTGAACATTTCGGATGGGGGCGAGTTATCCTACAGAACATCTGAATACCTAGTAGGACAGGCAGGTGCCTCACACTCATGCATTCTTGTAACCGTTTAAATGGGATTTCATGTCATCTAAAGCGCCATTTAATGTAGTTTCAAGAATTTTTTTATTCCAGATTGATCCATCAGAACATAAGAATTTACACAGCCAGAGCATTTTTTGAGGAGCCCTGGTATTGTATTCAATAGTGCAATAAACTCTGTCGGTTGGAATTTAATTAATTTTAAAAACTGATCTTTTCGTTCACTTTCTAGAAACTTTATTTATGCATAAAAATTCAATATTTACAATTGCTGATTTCGGTAAACAATTTACACGGAATATAAACTCAGCTAGCTAAGCTGTACCAAGTTATGAATTATATTGCTTTATATAGCGTACCTCGAATTTTCCATTCGTTCAGGATGGGTATTACATTTGTTTGCCCAGCGTCGAGATCATTAGTTTTTGCCTCATTCGAAAATTCCAGTTCTTTTCTTTATTATTATTTCAGTGATTGATGTTATATAGGAATGAATAATATTTTACGTCACTTTAGTCAGGAACCGCGTAAATTCTATAACAATATATTTAAAACATCTGCTGTTTTTGCAAACATACAGGATATAACTCTTTTTTGTAGTCCCTTCAACAAATGTCCGACCTGCTTCTACTCACTGGATTAAGGCGATATTCATAATTAACCATAATAAATCCTCTTTACACACCCTTATTTTAATAAGGGTGTGTAAATAGAATAGAATAGGGATTTCTCGCACGAATTGATTAAAAAGTGACTGACATTCAAATGTATCGACTCTAGTATATTGACAACTACTCGTCTACTACTGATTTTGTGAGTAATAACATAGCAAACTTAATGACATTTTCCTTCAACAAAGTAAAATGAACACCTGCATTCACACAATAATATAAACAAAAATAAATTGGTAGATCACCTCCATTTAATTTTGGTAGTATCATAGGATCACTTATTCCATTCTGATCTGCTTCCAGGCAAAATGGGCCAAATTTGCTTCTATAATATGTACAGGTGGCACATGTTAGCCTCAGTTTTGTTCAATATTACTGTAGTGTTAAGTCCTAAAACCTAAAAATGGTCCATCCTACAAAAAATTGTTTGAATACCCCAGGTGTTCAAGTTAACACACTCACAAGTCTTTATAAAAGGGGAGCTGAATGGCCTCATCTCAATACTTTAAAACATCTGCTGTTTTTGCAACACATACTGGATCTTCTTTGTAGCCCCTACAACAGCTGGCCGGACTGCTTTTACTAATTGGATTAAGGTAATATTCACAATTAACCATAATAAATCTGCTTTACACACCCTTATTTTAGTAAGATTTATCGCACAAACTGATTCAAAAGCATGTACCGACTTCTAATATATTAACAACAACTCGTCTACTACTGATTTTGTGAGTAATGAGATAGGAATGTCATATTCCTTCAACAGAGTAAAATGAAAACCTGCAAGACTTGTCGTCGATCTGCGAATTTCGGCAAGGTCATCGTGTCTCCACCCAACAGCTATGTGACTGAAATTATTACTACGCATCTTAAACGGGTTTTTACCCAACATACTATCAACTGATAGAAAGAGTAAGTAAGGTCGCCTCGTTGGCAGATATGTTAAGTGCTTACATAGGAAACAGATGGACTGGGGTTCGATTCCTCATCACGGTTTTTCGTAATATAAATATATAAATTATTTTGTACATCATTGAAATTTGGCGCCATTAAACAGATCACCTGGTGACTGTTGACCAATGAGAGCTTGGTATGGCTGAGCACGTGGTAATTAACCAATGAGAGCGCTTCAAGGGGTAACTGCTTATCTATTACGTCATAATCTGTCTGTAGTACAATACATCCGCTGTCACTCGTGTTCCTTACCTCCGACTCTATGGCCTACCTGTCAGCTGTCAATGTTCCGAGCCATCGTTCTATGCCATACGTCAACGCCCCATACTAACGTTCCGTGCCATACGTCGACGCCCCATACTAACGTTCCGTGCCATACGTCGACGCCCCAACTCTATGGCCTAGCTGTCAGCTGTCTAACCTATATGCCGACTCCGCGAATCCTAACCTCTAATAACGACGTAACCTAACCTCTACGCAGGCCCCCATCCATCTTCAGCACGTCACAGCAGCCCTACCCAATAGTCCATAACCTCCATTACATCACAGCCTGTCATCAGCATCCTAACCTATACGCAGCCCCCATCCATCTTCATAGCAGCACTGGGGCCCTCATCGGGGCTCTAGTCAACAGTCTTCAACACGTCACAGCAGCCCTAGTCGGGGCCCCCGCGGTCGGCCACGGTCCGAGAACGCGGGACCCGGTTGCCCAGGCACCGTTTTCGGAGGGGGTTGGTAGACCGTGGCCTGCACCCCGGACCCCCCGAATATCACCTGCCAGATTTTACAGAACCTCTTCTGTTCTAAGCCAGGGCAATCGCGACCTCCGTTATGTTTTTCCTCCCTAGGTCCGCATTAAGCCTTTTAAGGAGGTCCAAATGCTCCTCCGTAATGTCCCCATCCTCCCCGATTTTCCTCGCCATCACCTTAAAGGTGGTCTTGGAGACATGCTCCGCGCGCAACGACAAAAAATAGTTGTTCACAACGTAGCCGTATACGTACTCCTCCCCGGCCACCGGTTCCTTCAGCTCGGGATAGCGCACCCTGGCAACCCTCCCCAGCCCCCTGTATCTCACTTCAGCGTCAAGCCAAATGACGAGATCGCTTATACTTTTATCCCTCAGCGGATTCCCCACCCGGGACTCTACATTTTTGAAAACCCCGTCCAGCCACTCCCTCGTGACTACGGTCCTCACTCTCTCAACCGTCTCCGCTTCCTCGACGGCCTTGCCAATGCGAGCCATCTCGTTTGTTGAAGATGGCGGACTGAATCTCGTCCGTCATTAGTATACTCGTCAGGCTGCCTAACTTACCCACCGCCTCCTTTATCTCTCGTTTTGCATTAGTATACTCGCTAATTAATTTAGCGAGAGTTCGCGCCACGTCGTATATGGTTTTCATTGACGCTTTCGCCCTGCGTCTCAGAGTATCCTCCGTACATCATCTTCCCCCGCGCCCAACCTCTTCCTCTTACACGACTGGAGGAGGTTATCGTTCTAGGCGTAACTCTCTATAACCCGGTTTGGGGCTCCCGACCCCTCCCCTTTCGCGTAATCGATGACTGAGCCGATCGATCCCCTCCTTGGGCTGTTACGCAAGCGATTTAGCCTCGTCCCCATTGCGATGTTGCAATTGCCTTGTCCTTCATCCAAATTCCCTATCGTTACATTTAAGACATCACACGTATCGTTATCAATAATATTTTCCATTCAGTTCCCACGAGTTGGGTCAAAACACGGTCCGGCGTGGCAGTGCGCCCGTGCCACGCTAAAGCTACTCTACTCAGGAATTTCGCGCGGTGTTCCTGAGGCTCCGTTCAGCCCCATTTGGGCCTAATTCGTAGTCTTAACTGCTGGCTCAAGTGGGCTCGTCCCTGGGACAATCCCCTGATGACGAGTTCACCCGCGTAGCCGCTGGATTCTCCTTATGAGCCATTGGGACGCGCTGGGTAGATCGTGGGCCAATCTCCCCCAGTGTCTCTTGCCTCCTCCGGGAGTGACCCTGGCGGCCATTACCTAACGTAACCTAACCTAACTTTTTTTGGTTGGTGAAAATCGCTGGAGTTGCACCCACTAAAAACACCGGATTCCACCCCTTCTCAAAGGGGATATTTTTTACCCCATACCCCTCTAGAGACCCGGAACCATTCGTGAAGATATCTCGTCGGATCCCTAACCCGGCTCTGCATCTACCTCATTCCTACTACGTCGACGATTCCCAACAATTCTCTCTCCTCGCGCTCCTACTCCTTGACCACCTTGGCCAAGAAGTCTCCAATCACTACCCAGTTCCTTGCACTCTCAATCATTCGTCCGTCTATGTTTCCTCTATCTAAGGCGCACCCCAACTCGCTCTCTGCAATCGTCCTATACCCCGACCATGTTTCGCACGTGAAGAACGTATGGTCCGGGGTATCCACCTGTCCGCAATAAACGCAAAGTTCATCCTCCACCAACCGGAACCTGTGCACGTAGTGTCGAAAGCAGCCATGCCCTGACAACAACTGGGTGATATAGTAGTTGGACTGCCTGTGAGGATAATCCAACCACCTCCGAATGCCGGGGACTAGCTCCTTATCGACTGTCCCACGTCCACATTGGCCTCCCATTCTCTCTCCCACATGCTCACTGACCTCCCTCTTCTTCCTTACTCCCAACCTTTCTCTTCTCCCCTCTTTCAACCCTATCAAACATCCTCCTCTCATCCGCCTCGAGTTCTATAGGGAGATGTCCCGTGATCACGCACAGCCCTTCGTACGAAACCGTCCGGTAAGCGCACGCTACCCGCAGGAACATCTGCCTATACAGCCCCCTGTACATCCGTACGTACGTTCTGGCTTTCATCGCCCTGATCCACACAGTTGCGCCGTACAATAACACCTACCTCACCACCGCGCACAAAACAGCCCTTTTCCCCTGAGAAGGGCCCCCGATATTTGGCAGCAGCCTGCTAAGAGCCGTTATCAACACCCTAGCTTTGGGGCACGTGTGCCTGAGATGCTCGTTGAAAATCCCATTGTCGTCGAGGACTATCCCCAGCTGTTTCACATACTTGGATGGGCGCAACTCCGTCCCGCGCAGCGTAAACGTGATAGCCCCCCTCCCCGATAGCGGCCCCTTGACGATTATACAACCGGACTTGCCCGGTGCAATCCAAAGCCCGTGCTGCTCAAACCACCCACCTAAGAGTATTAGGACCCTATTCCTTTGACAATCAGTTCGTTCACGCTCCTGGCACTCACGACGGCAGAAAGGTCGTCCGCAAAGGCCAGGCTCACACATCCATCTGGCAGCGGCACTCTATGTACCGAGTCGTACAGGAGATTCCACAGTGTGGGTCCCAAAACTGACCCCTGCGAGTTGTCGATCTCTGCGCCGTCTACCACAATTACTCTTCCTGACAGATACTCCTTGATCACATTCAATATCCCTTCACTCAAACCAATCGCACCCGCTCTCTCCACAATTTTCTCCCACCTGGCCGTGTTAAACGCGTTCTCTACGTCGATGCTAACAACGGCCGCCCATGCATACTCAGTGTGCCCGGCCAGCTTCAGCACCCTGCTGACAGCCTGAACCGTTGACCTGTCCTTCCGAAACCCGTACTGGAGGTCCGAAAAACCCCAGCCGCCTCTATCTCTCCCTCCAATCTCATCCTGATGAGATGCTCGTATAGCTTTCCCAGAGCGTCAAGCAGGGTGATCGGCCTGTATTTCTGCAGGCCATCCTCCTTGCGGCCCTTGGTGATCAGGACCAGTGTCCTCCTCCTCTATCTTTTTGGGAACCGATGTTCGTCCCACGGTTCGTTGAAGACACTAAGAAAAGTGAGTGGATCTTGTCCGGCCAACGTCCTGGCAGTCTCCACAAGCTCCCCATCATGTCCCGGCACCTTCCGATTCTTTAGCTTCTCACAAGCATCCTTGAGCTCGCTCTCCGTGAAAGGTGGCAGCTTGCCCCCCTCACTTCGAACGAACTCCACCCTATCGCCCTGTACGCTAGGAAACAGCTCTCTAGGCGATTCTCAACCTCTCGTCGGGGTGCAGGTCATAAGCACTCGCCCCGTCTCTCAACGTAGATGTAACCACCTTGTACTCTCTACCCCATACGTCCGCCGGTCCCTACCAACTCCTTCAACCCCTCTCTCTTGGCCAGCCGGATCGCTCTGCCGAGCTCCGTTCTGGACTCCACGTATGCCACTCTCTTACTCCCCTCCTCCACTGCACTACTTCCTGCACCCATCGCCCTCAACCACTCCCTTCTCAAACGTACTCATTTTTCCCTATGGTTTCCTAGACTCTCGTTCCACCAAAAAGCATGCCTCCGATTCATACGTCCTCTTTCGCTCCTACCCCCGATGGCTTGAGCCATCATTACTCCCGAGAGGCAATTTGGGTTCCCCCTCAAGCTTCCCTTTAAAAGGTCGAAGACGTCCTTTGCCTGGGACGCGTCCACTCCCCACCGGAACGTCATAAAACCCCACTCACGTCGACGACCCGGTGTCGCCCCCACATCAAACGCGATGTACCTGTGGAGGCTGAGAGACTCGTCATCTAGGATCTCCTAGCCCCCGCGTTCCTTTCACACCGCAGCTCCTTTTTAAAATCAGTACTGCCACAGGTGGCATTTCGGCTTGCCCGTGCAGTCCTTTGCCTTATGGATTTTCATTCCACACTTGTAGCACATATCCCCTCTGTCTTTCCCTTTGCATTCAGATGCTATGTGCACAAAGGCCCAGCATCGGAAGCATTTCCTCAGCTGGATCCTCGGACTCACAGCACACTCCAACCAGCCCACTCACAATTTACCCGCACTCAGTAACGCTCTCTCACCTTCCGCGCTCACACTGACCGCCGCCGTTTTCCTGTCTCCGATTCCCTTGTTCAGGGATACCTCCCTAATATCACACGCTGCCACCCCCTGAACTCTCCCCAGGGCTTTCCGGACCTCCCCCTCGCTCGCAGTCACTTCGAGTCCCTTTACCAGGATGACCCCTCCCCCTCTGTCCCTTGTACTAACGTTTTCTTTCCCCGCGCACTGCTGGATTTGATACAGCATTTTCTTGGCGTCCCCCTGTCGGTAATGAGGAAGAGGTCGCCCTTCTTCGTCTCCCTAACCGTCCTCATTTTGATACCGAGCTCACCAAATCAGCGAAGGACTTCCCCCCTGTTTCTTGACGATTATCGCCTCGTCCTTGGGATCCGTACTGCCCCCTTCCTTCGGCACGGTAATTCCCCACCTTAGCTTCCGCGTTGCGCGCCAGCTGTTGTTGCAACCTCCGCCAGTTTTTTCCTGGTTAGGTCCGCCTTCAACTTGCTGAAGATGTCGTAGTGTTCACCCGTGAGCTCCACCCTATCCGACAATTCCCTCAAAATCAGGTTGAAGGTCGTCTTAGTGGCAGCCTCCGACCTATTGGATTTGAAGACCCTACTAACAATGAACCCGTATTTGTATCCTCCCGGCCCGCTCGCCGCCAGGCACTTATCCAGCTCCAGGTACATATCCCTGGCGAGCCTCCCCAACCCTTTCTCCGTCTCCTAGGCATCGAGGCACAGGATCAGATTGGCCACGCCTGCGTCGCGAACCGGGTTGCCCACCGCGGATTTTTTAGCCAGGTTTACTCTGGACTTTTTCTAGATTTCTCTGAACCTCGCGATCTCCATTGCTTTATGCCATATTGGCGCACAATATAATAATAATGACTGTACCACCATATATATCACCTTCCTCTTTTTTTGTGTAGGGCGTTTTGTATTCGGTTGTATTCTCGATATCTTGTTCATCTTTTCTTCTGCTTTTTTTGTGGTATTTTGAATATGTATCCCATAGGTACCTTGATGGTCAATATGTATGCCTAAGTATTTAATACTTTTTTGGGGTAATATATCATTTTGATCTATTTTAAATTTGATTCTTTGTCTAATCTTTTCCATTTTAGTTCCTCTCAGTAGCACCTCCTCCGACTTTTTTGGCGCACACTCCAGTGGTACTCTTCCCATCCACCTACCAATTTTTATTATTGCCTCGTTTGCAATACTAGTTAGCTCTTCCGCATTTCTCCCTTCTACGTATAGCGCCAGATCGTCAGCGAATGCTACTGTCATCGCAACCGCTGGCATCTGTTTTTGTAATAACTCATCGTATAACACGTTCACAAAGTGGGACCTAGCACGGACCCCTGTGGTACCCCTTTGCTAATTTTTACTTTTGTCTCCTTATCTAGCATTATATATCTGTTAAGATATTGTTCTATCATCATTATTAGGTATGGGCTGATTTTTTTCCTCTCCAACCGCCTAATAATTTTACCCTAGGGGCCGTGTTAAAAGCATTTATTATATACTCTATTGCCATGATCGTAGATTTACCCTTTGTGAAGCCAAACTGTCGCTCTGACATAAGAGGTGGGCTCTTCTCTTGCGGTTTTCCATGTGCTTGGGAATACTTTACTTTTTATTATGTCATTGTACATCTCACTTATCTCTTCCGTATTTGATCTTAGTATTCCTTTAAAAATGTCAGGCGGTATTTTGTCCGGGCCGGGTGCTTTTCCTTTCCTAATTCTTTCTCCCGCTTCTTCTAGCTCCCTCTTTGTTACCTCGGGCACATCTCCTCTTGGCATTGGGTTCCTTCTTTTTAGTTTTGTCTCTTGTGGGAAGAGTACTCTAATTATTTCTTTTTTTTGTTCAAGTGGAATTTCATAGGGGGACATAGGTCTTATGCTTTTTACCGCTATTGAGTACGCCTTTCCCCACACATTTTCTTCGAGTCCTCACATAGCTTATTCCAGCAGCTTTTCTTGCTTTTGTTTATCAATCGTCTTCACAAGGTTTTAGCCTCTTTATATAACTGCCTTATCACTTCCAAGTCATGCCCTTTCCTTTTTGTGGCCCTCGTCATAAACCTCCTCGCTTTGCTGCATCTTGCTTTTTGTTCTGCTACTTCCTTATCCCACCAATATGGGATTTCCCTATTTATATTTCTGTTATTTATCTTTTTTTTTCATCTCTTCTTTGATGGTTTTTGTTAATTTTTTATGTTCCACCACCCCATTTTTTCCAGATATTTCTTAACTTCGTTGATTATTTTTTCACTAGTTCACCCCCATTTTTTCAGTATTTGTATAGCAGGTAATGTCTATATGAGTTTTGGTGTCTCCTCTAACAAATGTAGGTTCCCCATCGTTTGCAACTTCTTAAACTCTTTTATGGTCTTGTTTATGTTATTTATTATATCTATAATTTTTTCTAATTTTATATTTGGTGAAATGTTTACACATATTAAGTTTACCTCTTTATGTTTAATTGTTATAAACCCTTTATATTCCTTATGTCCTATTATTCCTATATTTCTTTCTAATAATCTTACTGCTATGTCTCCATCCAGGTCTTTTAGCCACTTACTATCTTTATTTATTATTTTCTTGTTTGGTTGGCTGCCACGATGATATTTGTTCTTTTCCTTTGTGCAATTTCTTGCACTTCATCGTGCGCTGCCCTACCTACATTACTTTGGATTACTCTCAGACCCACTTTCTGGTGTCTGAACTTCTCCTTTTTTTTTTCTCTCCTCTGCTTTTGGTTTTACTGTTTGCGTTCCCTCCCCCTTCTTTTCTGTGTCCTTTTTTTCGTACCCCTTATTTTGTATAGTCGATTTCTTTGGGCAGTATCTGTTGCTAAAGATGTGTCCCTTTTCCTTACATTTTATGCAATATGGCTCGTTTTCGCACTCGTTTATTTTGTGCTCCTTACTGCCACATTTCCTGCACATATTGCTTCTGTCCTCGTTATTGCACTTTTTTGCCACGTGGCCCGCCTCCCAGCATCTGTAGCACGTTTCAATTTTGTTTTTCTTCCTTATCTCTGCCGTTACTACACCAATTTTTATTTGCTTCAATTCTTTAAGTTTTTTAATATTCTCCGTATTACTTATGATTGTAGCCATTTGGAGTCCTCTATTTTGTGGTCTTAGTGCCTTAAATCTACATTCCGTTATTTACTCCTATCGCCTCTTTGATTTGTTTCTCTATTTCTCTTACCTCTGTTGTAATATCTAAGGTTATGATATTAACTGCTTCCCTTTTGTCTCCTGTATAACCCCTAAGTTCTGCCTGGCCCGGTAAATTCCTTAATGCTTTTATTAACGGGGCCGCGTTACCTTTTCCTCTGTCTGCCTTTATTAATATATTGCCATTCCTGGTCTTCATTATTGTTTTAACTCTATCCGCATTAGGGTCTTCTTTAATTTTTTCTTTAACGATCTTGACTAATTCTGCGTATGTCCTTTTTTTAACGTTTACTATTACTGCTTCTGTGTCGTTTTCCTTGTTTTTTTTTCTGCTTCCTTTATTGCTTTCTTCATGGATAATAATTTCTCCCTTGTAATCGTGAATAGCGCACTCGGTAATTTTTCTATTTACTTCCTTGCTTTGTTTAGTCATTATAGCGATATTCAGCTTCTCTAGTCTTTGTTCTATACTCATCTCCTTCAGTTTGTATAATGCTTCGTATAATGTTTTTATAGTAGTCCCCCCCTTCATCTTCTTCGTCTGCTTGGCATATCAGAGTGTGAAACTCTTCACCATGTTCTTCTATCCCAATATTGATTTTTCCTTGTGTTTTCCTGTATATGGTTTATAGATTTTCAAGTTTCCTGTTCCTTATTTCTGTTTCTCTTAGGACTCTCGAGCCCGCCGTTATTCTATACATAAATTTACTGTTTTTATTTTTATTTTATTAGTGACCATCAGTCTGTTTCCATCTGTTTCAGTTATGTTTCTGTTTTCTGTTTGGCTTTTATACGTTTTTTCTGGCCACTTTCTCTCCACAATTTCTCTCAGTTCGCTTTTGCACAATTTCTTGTCTATTTCTATCCTTATCTTTCTTGTCTCAGTTTCTTCCCAAATCAGTTCTGGGTGTTCTGATTGTGTTTCTGTTTCTCTGGATGGTACTCTTTCTTGCTTTTGGTTATTTGTTCCTTGTCTATTAAAAAGTATTTGTTGTATTTCCTCCGTCATTAAATTACTGGTGATACTTCTTATCTTACTGGCAATCTCTTTGATTTCCACTTTCGTATTTTTATTTTCGGCTACCATTTTCGTCAGGTCCCTTGCTGCTCTTTCCATTTTAATGACTAAGCTTCTTGCTTTTTCTTTTAAATCGTTTTCTCTCTCAAATTCTTTATCTTTTGAGATATCCTCTATTCTTGTCTTTTCCTCTCTTCTTTTCCTCTTTGAGATTTGTTTGTCATCCGATCGTCTTCTACAGATACATTTAGTGTTTTATTTAATTATTCCCTTGCATTTGAGGGGCTTTCCAATGACCCCCTCCTCATAGGGTACTTTAGTTTTTCCACTCTCCCCATCTTATTTATAAGCTCTTTTGTGGACCCGTCGCTTTCATTATCTTTGTCACACATTAGATCTTCTATATTTATATCCATAATTTCAATTATTTCATCATCATTTTGTTTTTGTTTTAAATTGTTTTCCATTTTGTTCCCACGCTTCTGGACGATCTGTAGGCCGGTGAGGCAGTGCGCCTGTACCCCACCGGGGCTTGCTTACTCTGGGAGGTGGCCAGGTATCTCAGAGGCACCGTTCTCGACCAACTTACGCATGGCCATTCACCCTTCGGCACGGTTCGCTTAACACCGTGAGTTTCGTTTTTTTTAACAGGTTTGCTCCTGCGAGTCCCTTCTTAGTCGCTATGTGCCTCACTTTCCACCTTACCGGCATGGGTGACCCTGTCAGGAACCGTGGTTCCCGCCGGCATTGCTCCAGGGATCATGGGATACATAGCTTAAACCCCCTCACCAACTGCAAGGTCTTGTGACTCCTAGAGGGAGAACCTAACCTAACCCACCCAACCTAATCTAACCTTTTTTCAGAGCGGAAACCCCATCATGGGTATGTTGCACTTGCAGTTTTCGGTGTCCATCGTGCCAACATTATGTGAGACTCTTACTCACTAAAAACCGCCGTCTGCTCTTTCATCAAGGCACTTGGAACTGTCTGTGAAGATATACGTCAAGTATCTGATAGTCCTGCCATGCTCCCTTTTTACTCCCTTGTGTCGCACCACGACCACACCTCATCCAAGCTTCTCTCCTCCTTTTCCTTTTCGGATACCACCCATTTCACATACCGGCAGGCCTTTGTCCAGGTTCCCTTACTTTCCATCATCCATTGTATTATCGTTTCACTATCCAGATCTCCCCCCATCTCTGTTCTTAGCATGTTTCTCACCTCCTCCCATCTCTCACATTTAAAAAAGGTGAGATCTGGGGTATCCTCCTCCCCGCAGTATACGCAGAGACAGTCTCCCAACCTACCAAAAGCGGTGCAGGTAGCTTCTAAAGCAGCCATGTCCCGTTAGCATCTGCGTTAGATGGTAACTAAGCTCCCTATGCTTACACCCTAACCGTCTTTTAATGTCCGGGATCAGGGTACTTGTCCATCGGGCTCTTTCTGTGTTTCGCGTCCACTCCTGCTGCCACTCGTTCACCGTTCTCTCCCTCTCCCTTCTTTTCTCCTCTGCTACTCTTCCCATTCGCCCTAATTCGTATAACCTCATTCTCTCCCTGGCTTCCATTATAATCGGCAACTCCCCGGTTATCACGTTTAAGGCCTCCATTGATACCGTCCTATACGCAGACGCAATCCTCAGCAAAACTCTCCTGTGCACTCCCTGCACCATTTTCTGGTACGTCCCTATCCTTAGGGCCTCTCCCCATACTTGAACGCCATACAGTACGCACGATCTTACCACACTCCCAATCACCCTGCGCTTAAGTGTGCCCGGCCCTCCTATGTTTGGCATTAGCCTTGCCACCGCCGCTCCCATGTTGGACGCCTTGTCTACCACCTCCCTAATGTGTGCGTTGGAAATTAGTTTGTCGTCCAAAATGACACCCAGATATTTGTTTGTCTTGCTCAACTGAATTGTTTCTTCGCCCTCACAAAAAAGTTATTATATCTCTTTTCCTCGGGCTTTTGAGGATCACGGCCACCGTTTTTTCGGCTGCGACCTCCAGGCCAGTGTTTGTCAGCCACGTTCGGATAGAGGCTATCGCCCTGTTTACATTTTCTACCAGCTCCCCTGGTTTATGCGCCCTTATCAGTACGCAAGATCGTCAGCGTACGCTATAGTTGTGCACCCTCTGGTAGTCCGAGTCGTAGCACTGGATCGTACAAGACGTTCCATAGTAGTGGACCCAAAACCGAGCCCTGGGGAACCCCTTGGCTCAGCTGGATCTCCACTCCTGCCACAACCGTCACCCTCTGGTTTATATACTCCTGTATTATGTTGACGAGGTACCTTTCCACCCCCAGCGTTCTTAGCCTTTGTAAAATCTGCACCCAGCTCGCCGTGTTAAAGGCGTTTTTCACGTCTATAGTGACCAAGACCGCCCATTCATACTGATACTCTCGCGTCTTCCTCATGACCGTCGTGATTGCGTCCACAGTAGATCGCCCCTTCCTGAAGCCAAACTGTCTCTCCGACAACCCCCTTTCAGCTGTATCTCCCTAGCTAATCTCGCCCTGATCAAGTGCTCATAGACTTTCCCAATGGTGTCCAATAGCGTGATTGGTCTGTATGCCCCATTTTTCCCGTCAGGCCCCGGAGCCTTGCCTAGCTTAATCTTCGCAGCAGCGTCTTTAAGCTCACCCTCAGTGAACTTCTCTACAAAGGCCGCCCCTCGCTCTTCTCGGGTAGGCCTTCTCCACTCCTCTCTTGCCTCCAGGAAGAGCTCTCTGGCCACTCTCACCCTTTCCTCGTCACTCATCTCGAAAGGCTCCCTCCTACCCTTCAGGGCGTCGATAACAATCTTGTATCCCTTCCCCCACGGGTCTCCCTCCAGCCTATTTACTATATCACCCCAGCACTTCTTTTTTGCCTGTCTTATGCCTATTGCTAGTCTTCTCCTGGCCTCTACATACGTACTCCCCGCTACTTCTCCCACTCTGCTCCCTTCATTCCTCTCTCTCTCTCTCTCTCAGCATGCGTCTCCTCGCTCTGTTACATTCGCCCTTCAGTTTATCCAGTTCTTCTCCCCACCAGTAGGCGTCCAAACGTTTCATAGCACCTCCCTTGTGCCTGTTATTGATGTTCTGAGCCCTTTTTACTATCTTTGTTGCGGTATCATACTCCTCCTCAATGTTTTGTTTTAAGAGGTTGTGCTTGTCCCGAAAGACCTTTTTGTCGAATTTGGGCTTTTGTTTTCTCCCTGGTGGCCTCTTTGCTCCTCTTCCCTCCCCTTTGACTTTGAACCCTATATATTTGTGTAAGCTGAGAGATTCCTCCTGCAGCACCTCCCATTCCGCGACTCTATCTCCCCACCCATTGGAATAGAGCGTCACATCTATGTGTGCCTTGGAATCCCCCCTTTCAAAAGTATGCTGCCCATTATTTGCGACTTGCATCTCCCTAGCCTCTATCCACTCCGCCCAGTACTCCCCTTTCCTGTCAGTCGCGGGGGACCCCCATGTCGCAGACTTTGCGTTGAAGTCCCCCGTAATAACAATCTGTTTTCTCCCGCCCCCCAGTGCCCTCACCATTATCTTGTCCACCCTTCTCCTATATTTCCCCAACGGAAGGTTCGGCGAGACGTAGCATATCGCCAAAGTCCATCCCACGAAGCTGACCACCAGAGCCCCCTCCCCGAGGCTCACTGCCCTAACTCCAACAACATCTTTTCTCACACAAAGTACCGCCACGTCGCTTCTTTCGTCCCTCAGCTACTCTTCCCCACTCACTCTTTGCACGTTCGGTTCTACTATCACTAGGATATCCGTGCCCCTAGTTAGTGCAGTGCGATATGCTAAATCCTGCGCCGCCCTAGACCTCCCCACATTTACCTGTAAAATTTTTATATCCATTTACCTTCTTAGCCCCCTCTTCTACGCCCTCGCAAGAACCCTCCGATATTCTGCGCACCCTGTGTTGTCCAACCGATGTCCTTCCGTCTTACAAATATGGCAGAAAGGTTTGCTGGAGCATTCTTTGGCCTGATGGCCGTCCCTGCCACAGTAAAAACATCTGTTACCTCGTTCCACCCCTTTACATTCCTTCGTCGTGTGCTCAAAACCACCGCATCTGTAGCACTTGAGGACTCTCACCCTGGGGCTTATCCTACATGCCAGCCACCCTATTCGGATCTTTCCCTTTCTCGCCAGGGCCTGGAAGATTTCCGTCCCCGCTTCTACCGTGGCTGACTGCCTCCCCGCAAAAGTTTTCCTCGTGTCTTTAACTAGAATCTCGCCCTTTATGTCCCTGACTATGCCCTTTAGAGCCTCCTCTACTTCTTGTGCGGTAGTTATCGCGTCAATGCCTCTTATTATTAGGGTCCCTCTCTCTCTATGCCGGATTTCAAAATCTCCCTTGACCTGGCTGTTTTCCAGTACTGGTTTTAGTGTATTGCCTCTCCTCTCTCCGTAATTAGCACCAGATCACCCTTGCTGGTTTCTCTTATATTTTTAACTTTAACCCCTAGTTTCTCGACGTCAACTGTTTGCTTGACCAATCTCAGTGTTTCGGGCCTCCTATTTGTTTTCCGCCCGTCCCCTATCTTTACCTGGTTGCGTGGCTCAGAAGTCTTGTTTTTGTCTCCCATTTTGTATATTTTAATATCGATGCCCGTCTGGCGAAACACAAACTCGAGGTGTTTTCTGAGCATTTCGCAGTCTTTTCCTTCCGCTGCGACCACCGATAGCTCTTCGCTCCCACTACCACCTATGTCTCCTTTTAACCTTTCTAGAAGGTCCATGCTGGAGCATTCACCCAACCTCACCTTATATGCCCTGCTCATTTCTCTCTCACCCGCTCTCCCTGGTACATATGACTCGTATATCACGTGTCCGTATCGTTCATACCACCCCTCTCCCTCCGAATCGTCAAAGAGCTCCGGAAACCGTACCATTGCCAGTCTTTCGATACCCCGTTCCTAACCTAATCTAACCTAACCTAACCTTTTTTTTGGGCAGGTGGAAACCCATCATGGGTATGTTGCACTTGCAGTTTTTTTTTTCGATGTCTATCGTGTCAACATTATGTCAGACTCTTACTCACTAAAACCACCCGTCTGCTCATTTCCTAGGCACTTGGAACTGTCTGTGAAGATATACATCAAATGCCCGGAAAAACCCGCCATACTCCCATGTTTTACTCCCTTGTGTCACACCACGACCATACCTCCTCCAGACTTCTCTCTTCCTTCTCCTTTTCGGTTAGCACCCATCTCACGTACCGGCAAGCATTTGTCCAGTTTTCTTTACTTTATGCCATGCGTTGTATCGACTAGCTCCCGTGATTTATGCGCCCTTACCAATAAGGCAAGATCCTCGGCATACGCTATGGTCGTGCATCCCTCCGGTATCCCAAGTCGTAGCACCGGGTCATATAGAACGTTCCATAATAATGGTCTTAGTACCGAGCCCTGGGAAACCCCTTGACTCAGCTGGATCTCTACTCCCGCCACAATCGTCACCCTCCGGTCTAGGTATTTCTATGTTTAGTTTTAGAAGGTTGTAGGTATCCCGAAAAAACTTTTTATAAAGTTTGGGCTTGTTCTTGACACCCGACAGCTTCTTTGTGCCTCCTCCCTCCCCGATAACTTTGAAGGCTATATATTTATGTAAGCTGAGAGATTCCTCCTGCAGCACCTCCCACTCCACAACTCTATCTCTCTACCCATTTGAATAAAGCGTCACATCGATGTGTGACTTGGAATTTTCCCTTTCAAAGGTGTGCTGCCCGTTATTTGAGACTAGCATCTCCCTAGCCTCTATCCACTCCGCCCAGTGCTCCCCTTTTCTGTCGGTTGCAGGGACTTTGCGTTTAAATCCCCGGTAATAACCTGTTCTCCCGCGCACCCTAGTGCCCGCACCATCACCTCATCCAGCCTTTTCTTGTATTTTTCAATCGGAAGGTTTGGCGAGATATAACATGCCACCAAAACCCATTCCACAAAGTTGGCAGCCAGGACCCCTTCCCCGAAGCTCACTGCCCTAACTCCAACATCCTTCCTCACACATAACATCGCCACGTCGCTCCTTTTATCCCTCAGCCACTCCTCCACACTCACTCGCTGCACATTTGGTTCTATTACTATTAAAATATCCATACCCCTAGCTAGCGCTGTGCGATTTGCTAGGTCCTGCGCGGTCCCAGACCTCCCCACATTTATTTGCAATATTTTAATGTCCATTACCGCATTAGCACTCTTTTTTCCGCCCTCGCCAGAACCTTCCGATATTCTCCGCACCCTGTATTGTCCCATCGATGTCCCTCCGTTTTGCATATATGACAAAACGGCCTGTTAGTACAGTCTTTTGCCATGTGGCCCTCCTTGTCACAGTGGAAGCATCTACTGCTTCCTTTGCACTCCTTCGCTGTATGCTCAAAACCGCTGCATCTATAACACCTGAGGGTTCTCAACTTAGGGCTTATTCTGCATACTAGCCACCCTATCCGTATTTTCCCCACCCTCGCTAAGGCCTGGAAGATTTCTGACCCCACTTCTACCGTGGCTGTCTGTCTCCCCGCGAACATTGACCTCATGTCTTTAACAACCACTTCACCCTTTATATCATCAACTGTGCCCTTGAGAGCCTCCTCTACCTTCTGCGCGTCTATGCCCCTTATCACTAGGGTCCCTTTCTCTCTATCCCTAATTTCGAATTCCCTCTTAACCCTGGCTGTTTTCTAGGACTGGTTTCAACTTATTAGCTCCCCTCTCTCAGTTGTTAGAGCAGATCGCCTTTTCTGGTTTCTCTGATGTTTTTTACTTTAACCCCCAGTTTGTCCACGTCTACTGTTCCCTTGACCAATCTTAAAGTGTCCGCAAATGACGGTCCCTGCCCATTTTTGATTATAATAGCATCCTCTCTATCTCCCCCGGACCTCCTATTCACTTTCTGACCGTCCCCAACCGTTGCCTGGTTTCGTTGTACTCCGTCCACCTTATTCTTACCTCCCATTACGTATAATCTAATGTCAGTGTTTACCTGTCTAAACACGAACTCGAGATGTTTTCTAAGCATCTCGTGCTCTTTCCCCTCGACTGCGACCACCGAAATTTCCTCGCATCCACTACCTCCTTTGTCCCCTTTTAACCTTGTCCTGGAGCATTCCCCCCAGCCTCACCTTGTATATCCTGCTCTTAACTCTTTCCCCCGCCCTCCCTGGTACATACGTTTCGTATATCATGTGACCATATCTTTCAGAATCCCCCCTTCCGAATCCTCAAAAATCTCCGGAAACCTTACCATCGCTAACCTCCCTATACCCCGTGCCGCTTGCGCACAGTCGGTGAAAACCACCAAGTTTTTTTTATGCACCTTTTCTCTTATCGGATTTCCTTCAATTAAACGCGTTCTACGAAAAACCGCCTCCTGTCACTGGCTGAGCAGCAACTCCCGTACTTCCCTCTTCGATATACACGATTCCACCCTTGCTCTCTTGTCTCTCACCGCGACTCCCCTATCTAGCTCTTCAAATGAACCCTCGTCCACCTGGATCTCTGCGTCCGCCGTGTCCCTGTGGTCCCCTTTGCCCTGACTGTTTCCCCCATCCCCACATGGAGGCCGCTCGAAGAGGGCAACCTTTACCGCGTCTCTCATTAACACACTCGTCACGCTTTTCAACTCCTTAGCTAAATCTGAGCTCTTTTTTGGTGTTTACATTCTCCCTAATCACTTTAGCTATGTCTTTAACGATTTTGTCGAGTCTCTCAAAGGCACCTTTTACCTTTCTTCGCAAAGGCTCGCCCTTGTCCTCTCCTAACGACCCGGGTGCCAACGACTCCCTACTGTCTAGCGACTCCCTTTTCTTTCTCTTCATGGAGTTTCAAAGGTGGCCATATTAGTAGTCGAGTTTCTCCTAAAGTTTTCTCTAACTTTATCTAGACCCCTAGCACTACCGGATCCAGCCCTACTTAAGTTCTTGTCCTTTGCCCTATAGTCATCTATTTTATCCAAACCTTTATTTTTTCTTTTGTATCCCGTCCGGTCCTACCTGTCCCTTCGCGATCAGGACCGTATAGCCCCTCTTCCACGCTCTGGGGAAGACTTGTCCTGCGAGCAGCGTGTTGTAAAGGTCCCTCACCCCCTCCACGTCATGCTCCACCACCAAAGCTAACATCTCCCCTCTCACCCCATCAGGGCCCGGTGCTTTCCCCCTTTTGATTCTCACCCTCGCCGTCTCTATCTCCTCAACCGTGAATTCATACGCGCTGCCACACTCCCTCCGTACTACCACCGTGTTCTCTTCCACGCTGGGGAACAATCCCTTAATCACCTCCATTCTCTCCTTATCATTCATCCTATACGGCTCCTTTCTCCTCATTCGCCCCGTGACTATTTTATAGCCCTGTCCCCAGACATCAGCATCCACCTCGTCTATCGGTCCCTTCCAGCACTCCCTCTTAGCATCCCTAATACACTACGCCAATTTCTTCCTTGCACTTCTGAGCTCCTCCTCTTCCCTTACGACATCAACCAGCTACCCCTAGCTCTCGTAACCCATCTTCGTAATCTCATGCATACCTCCCTTGCCTGCGCCACACTCTCATTCCAATCAGTACACGTTCTCTCTCCTGAGTCTTTCCCTTCCATTCCTTCTTTCACTCCAATGTGCCTTCCGCAGAACCTTGATAAAGCTTTCCTATGCCCCCCTTCATTAAATCATAGGTGTCTCTAACCAGATTTGGGTCCACCTTGCCCCTATTTATGACATGCCACGCCCTCTTGTTCCCTTCCCCCCTACCCATCTCAAACAGGATGTATTCGTGGGGACTAGGGATTCATCATCCAACACCTCCCACCCTGTACACGATCTTTATATATCACACGAACAAAAGGTCACGTCTATGTGTGACTCGCTAGTACCCCTGACAAACGTAGGCTTACCCCCCTGTTCAATACCTCCCCTCCAACCGAGGCCAGCATGTCACTCCAACATTCGACCTTCTTGTCCATGTACCTCGCTCCCCATGCCGGGCTTTTCGCATTTATATTGCCTGCAACAAGGAACCTCCTTCTATCCCTCCTCATCCATACTCAGATCTCATCCACCTGTCTCTCATATGCCCCCATATCAATATTTGGGGATAGGTAACAGCCAATGACCATCACCCACCCCAAATCTATCCCAATCATCCCTCTGCCATTCCTCGTTCCCTTCACACTCGTTTCTCTATTAGCAATCCAGATGGCCACATCCTTACTCTCCTCCATCAACCACTCACTCCGCCCGGCAAGTTTCACATTCGGCTCCACCACAATCAACACATCCACCCTCCTCTCTTTCACTACCTGTAAGACCAGGTCATGCGCCGCCTGCGACCTACCTATGTTAATCTGTAGGAAACGTACCATTACCTGTACCCAGCCTTACCCGACGCACTCCTATCGCCCCTTTACTCCTCCCTCCCCCCCCCCCGAGCATAAGGTTCCTGTAGTCTTTGCATCTATGGCAGAAGGGTTTTTCCTTACATTCCCTTGCCTTAAGCATCCCCCATCTCTTTCCCTACACACTCATACACCATATGCCCAAACTTCCAGCACTTGTAACACTTGATCATCTCGATCCTCTCCGTCACCAAGCACTCCAACCATCCCACTCGTACTCTCCCCGCCGCCCTTAAGAAGATTTCCGCTCCCTTGTCGGTTACCGCGACTTTAGCCGTCTGCCTGTTATCAAAACTCTCGTACCACCCTCGCTCCTTCACTCCCGTCACCCTGCAGTGTGTTGACTACCGCATCCTTCACCTCGCCCTCCGTGGCAGTGGCATCCAACCCCCTAATCATGACCATTTTCTTCTTGGCGCTTCTCACCCGAACTGCCTCCTTCCCTAGGGTCATTTTTAGCCCTTCTGAGAGCTTGGCAGCATCTCCCTTCTCCGTAACCAGAATGACCTCACCCCCCCTTTGTCACCCTTTTATCTTTATCTTTTATCTGCCTGATCGTCTCAGCGTAACTTCCCCCGTCGATCTTTTTGACGAATATTGCGTCCTCCCTATCAAGTCGCCCGTAGCTGGTTTTCCCTCTCTCTTTTTTTCCCTTCTCCGCTCGCCTTGCGATTTACATGCTCATAGAGTGTAAGCTCGGTTTTAACATCGAACAACACAATCCCCATCAACTTCCGCATGATGTCGGTAGCAATGCCTTCCCCGAACACTATTGCCGCGCCCACCGTTTTCCTTTTCACAAGATCGTTTAACTACATCCAGCTGCTCCTCGGTTATATCGTTAGCCGTTCCCACCCCTCTCATTTGTACCTTGTATGTGGTCTTGGTAAGCAGATCCGGGCTGCTCGAGGTATATAGCCGGTTTACCACGTACCCGTAGTCGTAGCCCTCCCCAATTCCCGCTCCAAAGTCCTCCAATAATTCCGGGTATCGGTCCTGTGCCACCCTAAAGATTTCCTTGTCGACCTGCTCACCTTCCAGACAGATAATTAGATTGGCAACTCCCTTCTCCCTCAGAGGGAGGGGTTACTCCCTTTATCTCCTCGAACGTCTCAGCGTTTTCTATTGCCTCCCTAACCTCCGCTGCCGCCTTTGCCTCCAACTTATCCGCTAAGCTCATACCTACCTCCCCAGTTTCCCTTACTCCCGTCTCCCTCACAAGTGGCGGCTTATTAAACATCACCGCCATATATTCGTTGGTGGAGTTCTTACTACAGAGGCTCCTCAGTTTCCCCACCATGTCCTTAATCTCCCTCTTTGTGTTCATGCATTATGACATTAGTCGTGTCCATCACCATCTCACCCTCTTCCAGCTCGTCCGCGTCGTTCTCACCCCCCACCCGTTTCCTTTTGGTAGATCTGTGGGAGTCGTCATCCCATGTCAAATCCACTACCGCCCTGTTTCCCGGTCCCGATCCCGCATATAGTTCAGAGACGCAACCACCGAGTTTCTCCTCGGACTGACCTCAGCCCTCTCCAAATCTTTTCGCTTGCGCGTTTTAAATACTGTTACCTCCTCCGTTTCTCTATCCAAAATCATATCCTTTTCCTCGCTTACGTCATCATCACCGTCAACCCCGGACACTACACTAACATACAAATCTTTAATAATCTTTTCGGCCACTATTGAACCCACGAGTATGGGACGAACGAACGTCAGATGAGGCAGTGCGCCCTTACCCCACCCGGGCTACCCTACTGCAGGAGGTCGCCAGATATCCTGCAGGCTCCGTTAGCAACCAACTACCGTATGGCCATCCAGCTTTCAGCACGGGTCGCGTGACACCTTAGCTTACAGATTTTTTAACCAGGTTTACTACAGCTCCCTCTCCCTCCCCTGCCCAGCCGCAAGAGCATCTGCCTATATAAGCTCCGATACATACTCCGATACTTTCTTACTTTCATCACCCTGTTCCATACCGGTGCTCCATACAACAACACCGAACTCACCACACTGCACAGCACCGCCCTTTTAGCCTGAGGAGGACCCCTGACGTTTGGCATCACCCTGCTCAGTGCCGCCACTAGCCCTTTCGCCTTCGCGCCGAACCTCCTCGTTCCAGATCCGTTTATCGTCGAGAACGGTGCCCAGGCACTTCACGTGCTTCGTCGGCCTAAGCCCTTGATAGAGGTCGTTTTAGGGTGACTCTGACTTGGCCATTTCCTTCGAACCACCCCTTCAACGCACCCAGCGCTCTGTTTCCTTTATCATTCAGTTCATCCATGCTCCTGGCCCTCACTACGACAGACAAGTCGTCAGCAAAAGCCAGGCTCACTGACCTCTCTCTTTCCTCCTTCCTCTCCACCTTTCTCTCCTCACCCCTTTCGATCCTGTCAAATAACCTACTCCTCTCATCCGCCTCGAGCTCTACAGGCAGATGTCCCGTGATGACGCACAGCCCTTCGTACGAAACCGTTCGGTAAGCGCACGCCACCCGCAGGAGCATCTGACTATAGAGCCCCTGTACACCCGCAGATACGTTCTCACATTCATCGCTCTGATCCTTACCGGTGCGCTGTATTTTTCCCTTGAGGAGGACCCCCCGACATTAGGCAAAAGCCTGCTGAGGGCCGCTATCAAGCCCCTTGCCTTTGCGCACGTGCGCCTGACGTGTTCATTGAAGATCGCCTTATCGTCAAGAACGATCCCCAGTTGCTTTATATATTTAGAGGGGCGCATCTCAGTCCCGCTCAACGAAAACGAAACCGCCCCCCTCCGCGACAGCGGCCCCCTGACTATCATGCACTCGGACTTGCCCGGTGCTATCCGTGTTCCCTGAACCACCCTCCCAGAAGCTCCAGAACCCTAACCTAACCTAACCTTGTTTTTTTTGGACGGTGAAAATCGCTGGAGTGGGAGTTACACCCACTAAAAACACCGGTTTTCACCCCTTCTCAGGGGGGGATGTTTCCCTTGCTCACTTTTGTTTTGTTTTCTTAGGATATACCTCGCAGGGGCGGCCTTTTTTGTAATTTGCCCTTCATTAGTGTACTGTATTTAAACATTTACTTGTTGTATTAGCCTTTCTCTATGCTCTATTTTAGCTCGTAAGATGTTGGTAATCATTAAGTCAACTGCGTCCCATGACGCCTTACTTTCTAGCATGATGTCGATGATATTATGTTTGTCGACTTGGTGACTTGACTCTAATTGGCTGTACATAACTTCCCTGTAGCTGTTCCATTTGTGGCAGACCAGTATAGAATGCTCAGGGGAGTCTGTGGTCTGACAGAAATTAAACCTGTCGGTTTCGTTTTTTTTTAATTTTCTTGAGGTAGGCGTTGAAGTCTCCATATCCGCTCAGAAATTGGGTCAGGTAGTAATTAACCTCTCAATGTTTTCTATTTACCTATTTTTTTATATTTGGAATCAGTGTTTTGGTCCAATTAGCTCCTTCCTGGGTTTGCCAGCGGGATTGCCAGACGTCTATGATTTCTTCCCTGATTTTGGCTCTATTTGGATTGCTTTTATTCGTCGAGTCATATACTCTTGTCGTCTCTATAACGAGTGGGTCTATGGGTGGACTGCCCGCTATCACTTGTACTGCATTTGTCGAAGCGGTCCTGTACGCCGATATCACCCAGATTGTGTATCTGTGTGTATGCCACGGCCCCTACTTGTGGAGGGTATTTTAGTCTGAGTATACTATCATACGCTATGTTCCATAAGAGAGGGCCGAGTATTGAACTGTTGGGTAACGACATCTAGTAATCAATTTTAAACTAATTACAGATGCTTTATTAATCTGATATTCTGTTATTTTTTTTGATAAAAAAAAAGTTGAAAGTTGTTTATAAAATATATTAGTGTCATATAAAATGAAAAGCTGGTTTTAGGTTTTATCTGTATTATTATTAAATAAATAGTTTAATAATTACAAATAAATAGTTATTTGTACCACTGCACAACAGAATCCTGTGGCACACCCATATACATCCTTCTGTGATATTTTTTATGTATGAGGATTCTATTGGCAAAGTAGCTGCGGATGATGTTTATGAGGTACAGTGAGATTTTTCTATTTTTTATTGCTGTCATAACCATATCCCAGCGGAGGTTGTTGAAAGCGTTCTTGATGTCTATAGTTATCATCGCCCCTATTTTTCTTTTTGGGTGCATCGCCACCCTTTCCAGCTGTTCCCTCACCGCTTCTTGGCAGTGATCGTAGATTTGGCTTTTACAAACCCGAATATGTTTGGGTGCAGCTCCGTTCCATTTTTTCATTTCTTGTATAATTCTGTTTTTGATAATATCCTCATATATTTTTGCCATGCTATTTATAAGGCATATAGGCCTATATGCATCTGTTTCGTTTGCACTTTTCCCAGGTTTCTGTATCAGCACTACCTTTGCCTGTTTCCAGGACGCGGGGAAGACATTTAGTTTCATAAGGTTGTTATAATAGTTCTTAATATGTGTTACAGCAGTTTATGTTGCTATTTTTATAGATTCAGCGGTAATACAGTCCAATCCTGTTTTTTTTTTGTTCGATATTAAGCGTGCAACAACAAGTTTCAATTCCTCTATCGTGATATCGGGCGCATGAGCTGCGGTAGGTTGGTCACTGCTGGTCAGATTGCATGACGGAAAGAGAGAGTCTATCAGCTCTCTTTTGCTGTCTACATCCATGGACACCTGTGGGGTTTTTACCGTAAATTGGTTTTTTAAAATTTGGTATCCCTGTCCCCAGATATCCTGGTTTAATTTATCCAGGGTATCCTCCCAGCATCTCCTCTTATTCGCTCTAATGGTTTTTCTGTATACATTTTTTGCTGCTTTATAACTATCTAGAAGGGTTTTCTGCTCATTTTCATCTTTGACGTGCATGCGATAACGAGAGACCTTTCTTCGTAGTAGGTTTACATTTACCCTTATTTGATCTAGCTCGCTAGACCAGTAAATTGCTTCTAGGGGTACTTTGATCCATCTTTTCTCCTGCGAGTCACTTCTTACACGCCAGGTACCCTCCGACCTTACCGGCATGGGAGACCCTGCCAGGAATCGAAGTTCCCGCCGGTATTACTCTCGGGATAATTAGGCACATAGCTTAAGCCCCCTCACCAACGACAAGGTCTTGTGACTCCTCACCTAACCTTTTTTTTTGGTCGGTGAAAATCTCTGAAGACTGCACGCTTAGGATATATCGCGTGCAGTACTGTGGGAGTTGCAACCACTAAAACACCGGAATTTGCCCCTTCTCAAGGGGGGTTTTTCCCCAGAGAGCAGGTCGGTACCACTATCTCTAGTTTTCGTCATCCTGTCCTCTTTCTCGCTTTATTTTCATCTTTCATTGGTCTCTTCCTTTTCTTTTGATTTCATAACTTCCCTAATCCACTTTCTTATCTCTTCATTCTTTATTTTATTTTCTGTCATTATTCTTACAGTGTTTTCTGGTGTCAATACGCTGTCTATTTTATCTTGTTCTTTCATTCTTTTCTTTTCATATTTTTGCAGTTATAAAAAGTATGTTCCACGGTATCTTCTACTTTGCATTTATCATCATGTGTTTTTCCGATTTTTTTTTTGTAAATGTTTTGAAGCTGCCATGTCCAGTGAGAAATTGCGTAACATAGTAATCAGTACTGCAGCAGTCACACTCTATCCAAGTTCTTATATCTGTTATTAGTTTTTTCGTCCATACAGCCTTGTATGTATTTTTTTCCCAATCGTATTACCATTCTACTGTTGCTTCTTCGTGATGTTTCTTTTTTTGCATTTTGTCTCTATAGTTCTTTTGATGTTCAATTATCGTTATATTTATTGGGTATGTTTTTCCTATCACCATGGCAGATTCGTAAGATATGGTTTTATATCCAGCTATAATTCTCAATACCGCTTTTCTTTGTGTTATTTTTATCATCTCCCTGTACCTCGCAATCTCCAAAGCTTTGTACCAAATTGGCGCTCCATATAAGAAAATCGACTGTACCACCATGCAAATCACTTTTCTTTTATGTTGTGTGGGTCCTCTGGTGTTCTGAAGGATTCTTGAAATCCCATTCATTTTTTCCTCAGCTTTTATTGTTGTATTTCGAATGTGGGTCCCATAAGTGCCTTGGTGGTCGATGTGGATACCCAAGTATTTGATAGTTTTTTGGGGTGTTATTTCGTTTTGGTCTATTTTGAATTTTATTTTTTGTCTAACTTTATCCATTTTCGTTCCCCTTAATAGTACCGCCTCGGACATATGGGGCGCCCACTCTAATGATACACTACTCATCCAACTACCTATCTTAACGATTGCCTCATTAGAAGTCTTAGTCATTTCTCCTGCATTTCGCCCTTCCACATTTAAGGCTAGATCATCAGCAAATGCCACTGTCTTAGCATCCCCTGGCACTTGCACATGGACTAGTTCATCATATAGGACATTCCAAAGTGTGGGACCTAGCACGGACCCTTGTGGTACTCCTGTACTGATTTTAACTTTCGTTTCCTTGTCCACCAACATTATGTATCTATTATTAAGGTATTGTTCCACAATCTTCACAAGGTAGGGACTAACTTTCTTATTTTCTAGTTGACTAATAATTTTGCCCCACAGGGCCGTGTTGAAAGCATTTTTAACGTCAAAGGTAATTAGTGCTGCCTATATTGGTTTGTTTTTTTCAATCCTGTTATGTATATATTCTATCGCCATGATCGTGGACTTACCTTTAGTAAATCCATACTGTCTCTCGGACATACTTTTTACTTCGTTAAGTTCTTTATACAGCCTATCCCTGATGATGGTCTCGTATACCTTCCCCATTGTGTCCAAGAGGGATATGGGTCTATATGAGGAGGGGTCATCTTTTGGTTTATTTTCTTTTAATAAAAGAATAACTTTTGCAGTTTTCCATTTAGTCGGGAACACTTGCCTTTTCATGATTTCATTGTACATCTATTTTATCTCACCTTTATTCGTTCTTACTATTTCCTTATAAATGTCAGGTAGTATTTTATCAGGACCTGGTGCTTTTTTTAATTTTGTTTCAAGCCCTTTCTAGCTCGCTCATTGTTAGCTCCGGGATATTACTTCTTGGTACAGGTTTTCTTCTTTTCATGTTTTCTGTTTCTTGCGAGAAGAGCACCTTTACAATTTCCTTTTTTTGATCTAACGGGATTTCCTAGGGGATACTTGGCCTTATAATCTTAACAGCTATAGAGTATGCTTTTTCCCTTGCATTTTCTTCCAATTCCTCACAAAGCTTATTCCATTCACATCTCTTGCTTTTATTTTTAAGTCTTTTTAAGATTGTTTTTGCCTCCTTATATTGCTGTCTCATCTCTTCTAGGTCAGGCCCTTTTCTTTTTGTAGTTCTTGTCAGGAGCCGTCTCATTTTGTTACACATTGTTTTCTGTTCGGCAATGTCCTCGTTCCACCAATATGAGATTTCTATTTCTTATCGAGTTTCTTTTCATCTCATCTTTTATCGTTTTTGTTAATTTTTCATAACTCACCGCACCATTTTTCTCTATATATTTTTTTACCTCTTCTATTATTTTTCCGTTCTTATAAGTTTTCATGTTGTTAAGGTATTTTTAGCAAGTTTCGTTGTACCCTCCCACTTCGAAATATATGTTTTTGTGGTATGTGAACAAATGTTGTTCCAGAGTTTTCCATTTGTACACTCACATTTTTTCTGTGTTCGTGTAACAATGTAATGTCTATGTGAGTTTTAGTCTCTCCTCTTACGAATGTGGACGCCCCGTCATTTGCTACAATTAGGTTACCTAACCTAACCTTTTTTCTCTTTCTTATCGGTGAAAATCGCTGGACAAGGTACGCTTATGGTCTATCGCGTACAGTACTGTGGGAGTTGCACCCACTAAAAACACCGGTTAACTCACCCTTCTCTAGGGGAGGAGTAGACGCACACCGGGAACCGGCATTTCTGACTTGCGTCGATGTGAGACTCGTCTATCTTTCTCCTATAGTCTATAACTGTTGCGCTTTCTCTTTTTCTCTGTCTTTTTTCTCTTTCTCCTTAATGACCGTCCTTATCCAGTTGTATATTAACTCGAACTTCTCTTTACTGTCTATCATTATTTGGATTATATTATCTGGTTTATATTCCTCTTTTGTTTCATTTTCGATCTTATTTTATGTTCTTTGTATACTGTGCATGCGAAGACTACATGTTCCGCATCCTCTCTTGTTTGACATGAGTCGCTTGTGTCTTGCCGATCCTATACAAGTAGGCTTTAAAGCTGCTATGCCGGCTTAGGAATTGTGTGAAGTAATAGTCTGTTCTTTTGTGAGTACAATTCTTCCATTCCGTCGTGTTTTTTATGAGTTTTTTCGCCCATTCTGCTTTCCCCTGCAGTTCCACCCATCTGCTTTGCCAATTATTTTCTAGATATTTGCTATTCAGTGACCTTCTGTCTTTATTTTCATAATTAGCCCTGGCCTCCTCGACTTTTAAGTCTATCGGAGGATGCCTGCTATCACCTGTGCTGCCTCACCCGATATTGTCCTATACCCTGTTATAATTCTTAATATACTTTTCCTCTGGGTCCTGATTAACATGTTCCTGTACTTCTCAATCTTCATTGTTACGTGCCATACGGGGCTCCATAGAGCAGAATCGACTGCGTTACTCCGGACAGTAATTTTCTTGTGGCACATCTGGGTCCATTTGGGTTTGGCAATATATGCATTAGCTTTGCCAACTTTATTTCAGCTTTCGTAGTTGTCTCCTTTATATGACTAGCAAATAGCCCTTGGTGATCTAGTACTATAACTAGGTATTTCAGCTCTTTCTTCAGTACGAGGACTGTCTTCTATTTTAATTTCAGTTTTGCTCCTCACTTTTTCCATCGTGGTCCCTTTAAGTATTAACGCTTCCGATTTTTGTGGAGCTAGCTTTAATTTATTCGCCTTCATCCATTTTACTGCGATGCTTATGGCTGTGTTCGTTTTCTGTACTAAGTCTTTTCTATTTGCTCCTTCTACGTGTAGGGCCAGATCATCCGCAAATGCTATTGCTGACGTCCCATCTGAGTAATCGATGTTCAAAACTTCGTCATATAAGATGTTTCATAACATAGGTCCCAGGACTGACCCCTGGGGGACTTCCATATATTGTCTTATTTTTGTTGTTTTGTTTAGTATTATGCGCCTGTTGTTCAGGTATTCTTCTATTATATTTATTAAGTACCCTTCTATTCGTTTTTCTCTACATCTTTTTATTATGTTTTTCCAATTTCCGTATTAAAGGCATTTTGTATATCTAATGTGACAATACATATCCACGCTGATCTACTATTTTGTGTCTTTTCCCTTATTAGCTCGACAGCGTCGATGGTGCTTCTCTCTTTGCGGAATCCAAATTGTAGCTCTGATATTTGATTCTCTTGTTCTAAATACATTTCTATCCTGGATTTGATTATTGACTCGTAGAGTTTTGCCATTGCCTTCTGTATGAGAACCGATTTCACTTCTTTCCACTCTTGTGGGGAGGTTTGTTTTTTAAATTTGTTTGTTTATTTCTTATGGGGTTATCTCCGGTATTTGGTTCTTTCTGCATTTATTCGATATAATGTGGTTCTCTTTGTCAATGGGGAATAATTCTCTCGCTAAGTCTTGTTTTCTTTTTTGTGTTCAGGTTATATGGTGCCGTTACTCCTAGCTTCTTCATAACTATGGAGTAACCTTGCTCCCACGGGTCACTGTCCAACTCTGCGCACAGTTCCTCCGAACACTTCTTTTTGCTTTCGCAAATTAGTTTCTTAAGCCTCTTTCTCTGTTCTTTTAGCCTCGCCTCTTTTGTCCCTGCTGCAATGTAGTCCTTGGCTTTGTTGAGATTCGTAATCACTATTCTTGTTTCTGTGCACTTTTTTCTACCTTCCTCTATCTCTGAATTGCACCAGTTCTTCTGGGGCTTTGAGCTTTGATATTAAATCTTATATATTTATGGTACGTGAATAGGTTGTGGTCTACTATACTCCAGTTCACTATTTTATTCTTTATATTATCACTACAGCAGGTAATGTCTATATGGCTCTCCGATTTCCCCCTCACAAACGTCGCTTCTCCGTTGTTATTTGAACTTATCGTATGTACTGCTAGCCAGTCAGTTAGTATTTCCCCCCTCTTATCCTGGTGGGAGGATCCCCACATAGGTGATTTGGAGTTTAAATCCCCTGTTATCACTATATTTTTGTTTTTATACTCGTTAATCTCTGTATTTAGTTGGTCCAATACTTTTTTCAAATTCTGAAATGCTGACGTTGGGTGATATGTAGCAGGCAATCTTTCCCATGTGCAGTACTATGTAGTTCTCTTTTTCATTGAGTTTTAACTCTTCTACATTTCTATTCCTTAGCCAGATGGCCTCATCCTCTTTTTTGTCTATTATACAAATTTGTTTCTTATCTATCTTTATGTTAGGTTCAGATATTATTACTATATCGGCCGCTTCCTCCCTCGCTATTATGTCTGCCTCGTCATGTGCGGCTCTAGATCTGGCCTCTATCAGCTCTCCAGATTCTGCTATTGTCTATAGTATGTTGGTCCCCCGCGATGCTCATTTCGTCAGTGTTTTCTCCGTCGCTTTGTGGCTCTTTATCCTCAGTTTAGTCGTTTTGAAGTCCATCTCTCTATTTTATTTCCTTTTTGTCTTATTTCGATTCTCAGTTTTCTGAGGGTCTCTTTATCATTGGGCATGTACTGCTGTTAGCTTCATGCCCCGTACTCTTGCACCCTAGGCATTTCTTAGGCCGGCTACACTTGTTGAGTTTGTGGTCCATTTCCCCACATCTGAAGCATCTATTGGAATTGTCCGGGCCTTCGCAGTTTTTATGGTTTTTGAAAGCCCAGCATCTTCCGCATTGGGGGACAATTATCCTGGGTTCGATGTCACACCAACTTAGACCGACTCTTATCTTTTTCGTCTTTTCTAATAATTTTATTGCTGAGTCGTTGTCAGTCCCCACAGTGACCGCCTGTGTCATGTCTCTGTCCGGCCTTAGTGGGCTGACTATGAATTCCTCCTTGTCTGTTAGTTGTTCTAGCGCTTCTTTTACTCCTTTTTGCTGCGTTATGGCATCCATTCCCCTTGTGTGGAAGGTTTTTCGTTTTGGTCTGCCTTTACCATCTAATTTCTTGATGGTTTTTACTTCACCTTTACTTGCCTCCGCTAGTTCTTGTAATATCTTTTCGTCTTTCTCTATGACTATTAGTACTTCCTCTTTTTTGTACTGCGTATTTTCTGTATTGCTTTCTTATTGTCTAAGCATTGTACTTTTTGTTTTATGTCTTCTAGCGTGTCTACATAATTTCTGCCCACCTGCTTTACCGTCAGGGCGTAAGTTTTCCTTCTTTTTATGTCCTGGCCCATCACCTGTTTCTCCTCGCTTTTGTTTACTCCATTCACCCTTTTTTCCGTCGCCATCACCACTTGCTTTCTGGAGGTATATATCGTTATTTTCTTCCCTGTATATCTGAATATAAGTTGAATTATTTTTTGCAAGTGCTCGTTTGAGATTTCTTCCAAGTGATGGACTGCGATTTCGTCATCGTTGGTCGTTTCTTGGTCGAGTTTTCTCTTCCCCATTATAGTTAAACTTAATTATCTTTTGGCTGGATTGCCTATTTATAGTGGTTAGAGTCTGAGTAAGGATGTCAAAATCCTCTTGGGTTTCCGCGAGTTCCGGGAATTTTTTTAAATAAAGTTTTTGTATACTCTCCGCGTGGCTGGGGTCCCTTGGCTCCGTTATCATGACCTTCACCACTCTCTGGGAGGTTTCTAGAGGATTGTCAATTTTTATATTTACATTTGTGTATATCGAACCGCTCCATTTCATATCCTTGATATTTTTGAAGTCAGTATACGTGCGACTAGGCTCGATGTCCGTAATTGTGTTTCGTAAGATGCTCGTATAGCTTTCCCAGAACGTCGATCGGCCTATATTTCTGCAGGCCGCCTTCCCTGCGGCCCTTGGGGGTCCCTCTCTTAAATCTTCTTTGGGACCGTTGTTCGTCCCACAGTTCGTTGAAGACGCTAATGAAAGTATGTGGGTCATGTCCGGCCAAAGTCCTGGTAGTCTCCACAAGCTCCCCATCAGGTCCCGGCGCCTTCCTATTCTTTAGCTTCCCACAAGCATCCTTGAGCTCGTCCTCCGTGAAACGTGGCAGCTTGCCCTCTCACTTTGAATGAACTCTACCCTATCCCCCTGTACGCTAGGAAACAGCTCTCTGGCGATTCTCAACCTCTCGTCGGGGTCCAGGTCATAAGCACTCGCCCCGCCTCTCAAAGTAGATGTAACAACCTTGTACCCTCTAACCCATACATCCGCTTCCGCGCTCCCTACCAACTCCTTCCTCCCCTCTCTCTTGGCCAGCCGGATCGCTCTGCCGAGCTCCCTTCTGCCCTCCACGTATGCCACTCTTTTGCACCCCTCCTCCACTACACTAGTTCCTACACCCCTCGCCCTCAACCAATCCCTTCTCAAACGTACGCATTTTCCCTATGGTTTCCTAGACTCTCGTTCCACCAACAAGCATGCTTCCGATTATACGTCCTCTCTAACTCCTACCATAGGCCATTCCTCCCAGTACAGGCCCTTATTGTCTGTGGTTGGAGACCCCCAAAGCGTGGACTTGGCGTTGAGATCGCCAACCTCCACGTTACCACCGTCATATGTCCTCACCGCCCACCCCACGTTGTCGGTGATGGCCCGGTAGTCAGCGACGGCAATGTTTGGTGACTGATAAACAGCCACCAACTGCAAGCACCCAAAATCCGTCACATGCATTCCTTCGCCCTCACTCGTTCTTTTCACATCGCAGCTCCTGTTTAAGAACAGGACTGCCACATCCACTCGCCTGTCACACTTTCATCTAGGCCCCCTTCCACACCTCACATTCGGCTCCACGACGACGAGGACATCCGCACGAATCCTTATGGCCGTTTCGACCGCGAGACCGTGGGATGCCCTCGAACGCCTCTCACTCATTTGTAGGAATTTCGTCCCACTCTGAAGGACCTACTTTCGCACCCTTACTCGCACCAAACCTCTCCCTTTCTACCCTTCCTAACTCCCTTCTATACCACTTGCATGCCGCCGTGTCCCACCTATGCCCTTCTTCCTAACACAGGTGGCACTTCGGCTGGCCCGTACAGTCTTGTGGCATTTCATTCCACACTTGTAACACATATCCCCCCTGTCATTCCCTTTGCATTCAGATGCTTTGTGCCCAAGAGCCCAGCATCGGAAGCATTTCCTCACGCCGTTACGCCCATCGGCGGCCGCGTAAACACCGCATGCTGGATTTCTTCGCTCATGAGGGTGCTACACAGGCTTCGCAGCCTCGCGATCTCGGCCTTCATCTCCTTTTTTGTGTTCGGATTCCGAACCAAATCTGAAAGTTCTATGGTCGCAGCGTCGACCGCAGCCAGGGTTCGTTTAGCCTTCGCCCTCAACCTTTCAGTCGCTTCGCCCACCTCAAAAACCGCCCCGCTATCCCCTTTCTCTACGTCCTCCGGACCCCTTCGGCGCTTTCGCGATTTGCCTTCGTCCTCGTCCCAGGCATAGTCGAGGAGAACCCAGTTCATTTTCTCCTCCTCACAGAGACTCCCCACGCTCGCCACCGAAGACCTGCGCGACACGCCCGTCAGCCTCTCGACTCTCCTGTGCGACGCGCCGTCCGAAGGTAGCCCTGTTTCTCTTTCGGAATCCGTTACCGCGCCGTTTTCGTCATCAGACATCACATCCACAATTATTGTTTTATTCATTAAGTCCATAATAGTTCCCACCATTATGGGACGAAAGTCGGTCCGGTGGGGCAGAGCGCCCTTACTCAGCTAAGGCTACCTTACTCAGGAATGTCGCCCGGTTTTCCTGAGGCTCCGTTCGCGACCGACTACGCACGGCCATCCAGGCATCGGCACGGGTCTCATAACACCTTTCCTTGCGGATTTTTTAGCCAGGTTTACCCCGGCTCACCCTCCCCCCCTGCCCAACAATGACTCTTTCCCTTCAGACTTTTTTGCGGTGTTATATACAAGTTCCCAACCTTTTATTTTCATTCTTTCTCGAACCTTTGCTATCTTTGTTCCCTTCAGGATAACTATCTCCGTCGTTTCTGGGGCCCACTTCAGCGTGGCCTTTCCGATCCATTTCTATATACTCCCTATGGCTTCGTTTGTTACCTCCATCAGTCTTTGGGCCTTTATTCCTTCAGTGTATAGCGCCAGGTCATCGGCGAACGCAATAGTGTTTGCTCCGCTTGGGAGTTTTAGCCTAAGAAGGTCTTCGTATAGTATATTCCAGAGGGTCGGGCCGAGGACAGATCCCTGCGGTACCCCCGAGCTCATCTTCATCACAGCTCCTTTACTTACTAGTATCGTTCTGTTTGAGAGGTAGCTCTCTACCATACTTATGAGATATTGACTGATACCTTTTTTCTCCATTTCTAGAATTATGCGGCTCCAATTCGCGGAATTGAATGCGTTTTTTACATCAAAAGTTGTTATCATTACCCATGTCGCCTTTGTATTTTTTGCCTTGTCGCGGATCCAATTCGCTGCCGTGACCGTTGATTTCCCTTTTCTGAATCAGAATTGCCTACTTGATAGTCTTTCTTCTCCTAGCTCATCCTCTAGCCTGTTTCTTATCATAGTCTCTAGTACCTTCCCCATTACAACGAGGAGGCATATCGGTCTATAAGACGATGGCTCAGATGTAGGTTTATCGCCTAACTTGGCTTTTTTCCATATTGTAAAGAACTCTTGTGTTTTCAGTAACTTGTTTAACATGCTCCTTGTTTCTTTTGGTTTTGTTTCTAGTGTTCTCTTGATCACTTCTGGCAGTATTCTGTCCGGGCCAGGGGCTTTCTTTGTCTTTATTCGGTTTATTGCAACTCCCACTTCCGTTTCTGTTACCTCAGATACTATGCTTTCTCTTATCTTATTTCTTATCTTCCGTATCCCCTGGGTTTGAACAAAAAGTGTCTTTGCAATACGCATTTTCTCCTCTGAACTCAATTCCACCAATGGGGTTGGTTTGATTATCTTGTGTGCGCTTCCCCAGACATCGTTTCAAGTTCTTGGTACAAATCTGTCCAGCATTTTCTTTTGCTTGCATTTATACCTATCTTGAGGTTTCTTCTCTGGGCTTTGTACTCTATTATTTTGCTATGGATGTCTGGCTCTCTCCTCTTGGTGGCCTTGGTATTTTTCCTTCTTATCTCCACCCACTTTCTTTTGAGTTCCGCGATTTCTGCAGTCCACCAATAAGGCATTTCTCGGGTGTTACTTCTGTTTGTATATGTAGTGTTGTCCATGAGGCACTTTTGTATCTCCGCTATCAGTTGCTTAGGCGTCATACTATCCGTGATCGCTTCCGACATTTTGATCATATCAATATATTTTTTAATGTCATATTCTGCATGGAGTGTCGGAGTTTTTGCTCTATGATATACCTGTAGTCGGTAAATACATTGTCTTCGAGAGTCTTCCACTCCTTCACATATTTACATATTTTGCTGGAGCACATCGTTACATTTATGTGTGTCTGTGAACTGCCTCTAACAAAAGTTGCATTTCCATCTTTTAATATCTCTAGGTTATGGGTGACGGCCCCACTTTGGGTGCCCCCCATAGTGGGGATTTTACGTTCATATCTCCCATGACTATGATTTTGTTTTTCGGGAGTTTTTTAATTACCTCATTGATGTCATTTACAACTCAACCAGGCTTATGTTAGGCGAAATATAGCAGCATATTATATTAAATTCTTTATGTTTGGCTAAGTTTTGGGTGTCAAAGTCCGATATTCCGGTGCCTCTGTCCAGTATTTCTATAGCTATGTGTTCCGGCTTATCTTTAATCCATTTACTATTATTCCTAATTATATGTACATTTGGCTTTCCTACTACTAGTATATTTACATTATTTTGACGTGCAATGACATAGGCTTCGTCATGGGCTACACTCGCCCTTCCTAGATTGCATTGAAGAAATTTAAGGCACATTCCTCGGGTGTCTGAAGCCTTCCGTTGTCTATGATATTCCCTACTTCAACATCCATCTCTCTATCTTTACCTGTATTTTCCTTTTTTCTGGCTTCTTGCCTCATTGTCTTCCTTTCCTCCTTTCTTAGTTTGTTTAATTCCTTCTTGTATCTCGGGCACTTGCTGCTATTTGCAGGGTGTCCTTCGCAATCACACATTATACATTTTTCTTTGACTTTGCATTCACTACGTTCATGCCCCTTACCTCCACATTTAAAACAGGTATTTGTTCTGCCGGGTCCTTCACATTTGTTATGGATCCCGAACGCCCAGCATTTCGCGTCTTTTTCTGTAATTATTAAGAGTTCGCCGTCCTTGGTGCAACGTATTTTTTGGACTATATTTTTGCATTCTAGTGTGCATACGCTCTGTTTTATTTCATCTAATAGTGTTTTATATGTTTTGTCTTTTTGCTTGACGGCAATTGCGTAGGTATTCTTTCTTACTTTGCTCGGTTCTCGCTTATCGCTTTTTCCTACGTCGGTTTCATTCCTTAGCCTATATGTTGTATAAACGATTTTCTTCACGGTATACGGAAAAATTATTTGTAGCATTTTTCGCAATTCTTCATTTTTTAAGGCCTCCACGTGATGGATCGCAATTTCCTCATCATTGTCCGTGACTCTCTCTAGATTTTTCATTTTATTCCACAACTTTCCTCATCTATAAAGTTGAATTTCACTAATTTCTGCGTTTTCTTTGTTTTATACATTGTTTGTATTTGTGTGAATACGTCGAAATCGTCCTGGGCCAGGTCCGGGAATTTGTTAATAAAGAGCCTTTGAATACTCTTCTTATGTTCTGCGTCGAAAGGCTCCATAATCATGACTTTAACTGTGTCGTGTTTTTCTAATGGATTACCAATTTTGATTTCCACATTTCCGAAGATTTTTTCGTCTCAGTTTTTGTTCTTTATTTCAATATAATTCTTATACCCACTAAAGTTCTCAATTTCGTCAATTTTACCTATTGTATCCTCATCTACTTGTGTGCCTTTGTCTTTCTTTGTAAGGTCTTCTGTCTGTGTTTGTGCATCCGCAGTATCCTTAATCATTCTTAGAAGCTTATGGGTCTCCAGTTATTGTCTGTTGCATGCTTTATTTATTATTTCCGCCTGTTTCTTAAATGTCCCGTTTAAGTCCTTTATTTCCTTCTTTGTGTTGTGCTCAAAGTATTTGTCCAATTCCTTTATCAAGAGTGTAATTCTGTCTATGCTTTCAATTAGGACAAACGCTTCTGGACTTTCCCTTACTTCGTAATTTCCATAATCTGTGATGCTGGTGTCTGCCGCTTTTCTGTTTTTTTCATTGATCAGACTATCCAAGGAACCCCTCCTTTGGGTTTCTGGTACTCGGTATCGGCTTTTGTTTGTTCCAGTAGTCCTTTCCGCCTTAGCAACCTGGTTCCCTGTTGCTATCTCGGTTTTCTCGCAGTCGCTGGATGACGGTCGGTGGGATCCTACGAGGCCACTACCCTTTCCGACATTTCCGATTGCACCACTCCATATAGCAGCCTTCTTTTTGGATATGAGGGACCCTTCACATTGAGCATGATCCTGCTCAGTCGCGACACTTTCTCTTCTGCTTTCTGTACCGTTTCCTCTACATGTTTTCCTATGTACCTTGGTGGTCGATATGTATGCCAAGGTATTTTAGGCTCTTCTGGGGAGTTATATGATGGTCATCTATTTTGATTCGTATTTTCTTTCTGATTTTTTTCCTTTTTTGTACCTTTCGAACTACCGCTTCACTTTTTTCAGGGGCCCATCTTAATGAGGTCTCTTTCATCCATTTACCTATTCTACTTATGGCATCGTACACTCTGTCTACCACTTCTTCTACTTTCGACCCTTCTGCGTACAATGCCAAGTCGTCCGCGAAGGCTATAGTTGGCACCTTTGTGGGTAGTGGAACACCCAGAAGGTCGTCGTACACGACATTCCACAATGTCGGCCCTAGAACCGATCCCTGTGGTACCCCTGTTGTCATTTGGATTGATTTCCTTTTCCTATAATTAACTCAGGCTTGTGGAAGTAGCTCTCCACTATTCTTATTAGTTACTCGCTTACCTTTTTCTTTTTAAGTTCTTGTAGTATTTTCCCCAGGGGGACGAGTTAAAGGCGTTCCTAAAATCAAATGTCACGAGTATAACCCAATTTTCTCGTGACTCTTTAGCTTTATCGCGGATCCAATTGGCCGCCATCACAGTTGACGTCCCTTTCCTATAGCTGTACTGCATTTCCGAGATTTTTCCATCAATTTCTAATTCTATATGGTCTCTTACTATAGTCTCTAGGACTTTCCCCATTACATCTAGCAGACATATAGGTCTGTATGATGTCGGTTCAATTATGGGTTTGTCGCCTTTTCTCATGAAAACCACCCTCGCTTTCTTCCAAATATTTGGGAAGACTTGCTTCTTCAGCAAATTGTTGTACATCCTCTTTATTTCTTTATGACTCGTCGTTAATACTTTTTTGACAATCTCTGGTAGTAACTTGTCTGGCCCTGGTGCTTTTTTCGGCTTTATTTTGTCAATTACTGACTTCCATTCATCAGCTGTTATTTCTGGCTAGTTCTGCGCTTACGCGTTTCCCTATTTGCCATTTCCCGCTGGCCTGTTTAAATAATGCTTCTGCGATCTTAAACCTTCTTTCTGTACTCAGTTCTATTTTCGGGGTCGAGTCATTGTTTTTTACAGCTATTCCGTAAGCCTTGCCCCAAACATCCGACTCAAGTTCCTGGCATAGCTCTTCCCATCTTTCTCTTTTGCTCTTATTTATGGCTCTTTTAAGCACTTTTCTCTTTTCTTTCAATTCTGTCTCTGTACCCAGAATATTTACTCGCATTTTCCTTTTAAGCGCCACGCACTTTTTCTTCAACTCGGCTATTTCATCCGACCACCAGTACGGTACCTCTCTTTTTTCATTTCTGTTTTTGTTGATGGCTTTTGCTCTGAGGTTTTTCTTTATATCTGCTGTTAGCTTTTCCGGGGTTAGTCCGTCTTTTGGGGGTACTATTTTCATATCGAAGTTCTTAGCATCATATTCCGCTCTTTTTATCTGGTTGTTTGTAACCCTGCTGTCTTGTAGATTATCAATATGTATCTATGGTCCGTTAGGGTGTTTTTATCGATGAGTTTTCACTCCTTATCTGGCTTGCCCACGTTGTTTGCGCACACCGTGAGATCTATGTGCGTCTGCGTACTGCCTTTTCACAAACGTTGGGCTACCATCATTTAATATAGTCAGGTCGAATGTGGCTACTAGTTCTTCTATTACCTTCCCTCTTGTGTCTATTTTCGGAGCTGCCCACGCCGGGGATTTCGCATTTAAATCTCCCAGCATCATTATTTTCCTTCTCAGTAGATTTCTCATTGTACGTGCTATATTATCTATAGTTTCAGTATATTCTTCTATATTTATATTTTGGGAGATGTAACAGCACACGATGTTTACATCTCTATGTTTGATCACTATATATCCTTCATATGCTTCGTATTCTTCTATTCCTGCTTTTAGGTCTAGTATTTCAACTGCTACGTGTTCTTTTTTATCAGTAATCCATTTCTTGTTTCTTCTTATTATCTTTTTATTCGGCTCACCTACAACTAATATGTTAACTCTATTTTTCAATGCTATGCTATATGCTTCATCATGCGCCTCTTTACATCTCCCCAAATTGCACTGCAATATTCTTAATTTCATTCTTACTTGATTTTTTCCTCTACTGCTTTACTAACTTCTTGTTCTGTTTCTTTCCCTTCGGGCGTTATCTCATTTTTCTTTGACTCGCCCCTCCTTTTGCGGCATCTGTCATATTTAATCTTATGGCCGCTTTCTTCACACTTATAACAGTACGGCTCGTTTCCACAGTCTAGAATTTCGTGACCTGTTTTGCAGCACTACCTGGTCCTGTCTACGCCCTTGCAGTCTTTTGCCATGTGGCACATTTCTCTCAATTTGACCAACGTCCTATATAAATTTATGTTTGTCTCATATTCGTTGTCTTTGTTTTTGACCATATTGCCATAGAAGATATACTGTTCTTCGGTTTCTTTATTGTCGTCTAGGCCAACTGTCCCAAACGATTTCTTATATATTACCTCAGTCTTTCTTAATTTACCTTGTTTAATATAGCTTCTTATTTTTTGTGAGTCTCCTATTAGTCTATTCACTTCCTTATTGTGGTTGTTTGCATAGTTAGTAATATACGCTCTGTCCTTTCCTACTTCCACGATGTCTTCTGTGGCCATCTTCCTTTTGTACATGCTCTTAGGCCATTACATATTTACTACTTTCTCAATGTCATCCCCGTTCATGTTGTCACCTATTGATACCTCTATTTCTATCTTAATCATCTCTTCCTCTATTTCCTCCGTTTGTGTAATTGCGTCTTTCATAAGAGTGCTTCTTGTATATTCGCCTTCTTGGAAGTATCCTTCCATTCTACTTAACATTTCTAGTATCTCTACAGTGACCATCTTACTGCCTATGCTTCTTATTTTTTTCGCCCTTTCCTTAATTTCTACCTTTCTATTCACATTTGCAGCAATCTACCCGCTCAGGGTTCGGGTTTCGGCGTCCACATTTTTAATTGGAGTTTTGAGTTTATTAAAGGGAAGCTTCTCTGTGGCAAGTTTTGCCAATTTGTTGCCCTCAATCTCCTCTTCTACTAAGCTCCTTCTCCTTTTGGGTGATTTAAAACTATCGTCGTCCCATGTCAAGTCCATGACTGCTATGTTCGCCAAACTACCAGAGTGCCCTCAGCCAGTATTTGTTTCCGTCGATTGTTCCTTCATTGTCGTATGCAGAGAGTTTCTCCTGTAGCTTTACGTTATCTTGTCCATTTGTTTGTGTATAATTTTTGTTTTATTTTTTTCATCCATCTTATTCCCACGAGTAGGGCGGAATTTTCGTCCGGTGGGGCAGTGCGCCCATACCTCACTAAGGCTTCTTACACTGGGAGGTCGCCAGGTATTCCAGTGGCACCGTTCTCGACCAACTTTCTCATGGTCATTCACCCCTCGGCGCGGTTCGCTTGACACCTTGAGTTTCGGTTTTTTCAACAGGTTTGCTCCTGGGAGTCACTTCTTTGTCGCTATGCACCCTCACCTCCGACCTTACCAGCATTGGTGACCCTGCCAGGAACCGAAGTTCCCGCCGGCATTGCTCTCGGGATCATAAAGTACATAGCTTAAGACCTCTCACCAACGGCAAGGTCTTGTGACTCCTAGAGGGAGAACCTAACCTAACCTAACCTAACTTTTTTTTGGTCGGTGAAAATCGCTGGAGACTACGCGCTTAGGATCTATCGCGCCGGTTTCCACCCCTTCTCAAGGAGGTATTTCCCTTGCCCTCAGAGAAACCGGCATCATTCGGATGAATATTTCCTCAGTCTCCCTGACATCGTCCCTTCACCCTTCCACGCTGGGGAACAATCCCTTAATCACCTCCATTCTCTCCTTATCATTCATCTACCATACCCTCTCCTTTCTCCTCATTCGCCCCGTGACTATTTTAGAGCCTCGTCCCCAGACGTCAGCATCCACCTCATCTATCAATCCTCCTTCCATTACTCACTCTTCCAACTTTTTACAAACGTCCCCCCCAGCATGCACTTAGCCACCTCTCATTCCCTTGAAGCATAACTAAGGCGCTTCCTCCTCCCTCTCTATGTCATCTACCCTATCCCTAGCTCTCGTAACTCTTCTCCGTACTCTCTTACACACCTCCCTTGCCTATTCTACACTCTCATTCCACCAATACACATTCTCCCTCCTGTTTCGCTCCCTTCCGGTCCTCCTTTTCTCCACTGTACCTTCCGCAGAACCTTAACAAAACTTTCCGGGCGGTTTTCAATGCCGCCCTTCAAGATGTCATAGGTGTCCCTAGCCAAATTCGGGTCTACCTTGCCCCTATTCCTCACATACCACGATTTTCTGTTCTCCTCCCTCCCCATCTCGAAAAGAATATACTTGTGCAGGCTGAGGGATTCGTCTTCCAGCACCTCCCAGCCTGTACACGCTTTCTCCAACTCCTCAGAGCAAAAAGTGACATCTATGTGAGACTCACTAGCACCCCTAACAAATGTGGGCTTGCCCCCCCTAATGAGGGCCACCCCTCCAACCGATGCCAGCATATCACACCAAAATTCTCTCTTACCATTGCACCCTATGCCGAGCTTTTCGCATTTACATCTCCCGCAACAACACTTTCTATCCCTCCTCATCCATACTCCGAGCTCATCAACCAGCCTCTCATATGTTCCCATGTCGATATTTGGGGATAGGTAGCAGCCAATGACCATCACCCACCCCAGATCTACCCCAATCATTCCTTTACCAACCCTGGTGCCCTTCACACCCATTTCCCTATTCGCCTTTCCTTCCCCCCACGAACATGAGATTCCTGTACTCTTTACAGGCCATCGTGTCCCACCTATGCCCCTCTTCCCTGCATCTGTGGCAGAACGATTTCTCCTTGCACTCCCTAGCCTTATGTACTCCCTTGGCACGGTTGTAACAGACCATCTCATTCCCTTTACATTCATGCGCTATGTGTCCAAACTGCCATCACCCAAGGCCGTAGCCAGAAAAATTTTTCGTAGTGGTTTGGACAATATTTTGGGGGGAAAGGGGTGGGGGGGGGTTGGATAATTTTTTTTGATTGGTGGTGGGGTGATTGATACTGCAAAATCTGTATTTGTATTCATATATATCCAGGATATATAAAAATGTATAAATATAAAATTTATTCTCATGAAAAAGATGAGTATTTGGTTCAAATTGAATCTTGAAACCCAATATTCCAAAATTTCGGGAAGGGGGTAAACCCCAGAGGGCCCCCCCGCTGGTTACGGCCTTGCCAGCACCTATAACATTTGATCATGTCTATTCTCTCCGTAACCATGCATTCCAGCCATCCCACTCTCAGTCTCCTCACCCTTCCTGACAGATAGTCCTTGATAATATTCACCATCCCCACGCTCAGACCTATCTCATATGTTCTGTCTACAATCTTCTCCCATCTGGCCGTGTTAAACGCGTTCTCCACATCCACGCTAACAACGGCCGCCCATACATAATCAGTGTCTCCGGTCAGCTCCAGCACCTTGCTGACAGCCTGGACAGTCCACCTGCCCTTTCGGAACCCGTACTGGAGGTCTGAAAGCCCTCACCCTTAAGAGGATTTCTATCTGTTTCCAAAACTTTTGGACAGTCGTACCACCCTAACGCCCTCGCTCCCGTCACCCTGCAGTGTCTTCACTACCGCCTCTTTCACTTCCCCTTCGTAACAGTGACATCCAACCCCCTGATCATCACCATTTTCTCCCTGGCGCTTCTCACCCTTACCGCCTCCTTCCCCCGGGTCTTTTTTTGAACCCTTCTGAGAGCTTAGCAGCCTCCCCCTTATCCGTTACCAGTATTACGTCCCCCCTTCGTCTCCCTGATTGTCTTCACTTTCACACCCAGACTCCCAATGTTAACACTCCTCTTTATTTGTTTTATAGTCTCCCCATACGATCGCCCATCAGTCTTTTTGACAAATATCGCATCCTCCCTGTCAGCACGCCCTGTTGTTGTTTTCCCTCCTCTTCTTTTTTCCATCATTACTGACCGCTCACTTTCGAGTTGCCGCTTGCTCATTAAGTGTCAGCTCCGTTTTCACATCAAACTTCACGACCTCTATCAGTTGCCGCGTCCATCGCAAGATTTCGGAAGAGATCAGCCCTCAATCTTTTACCGCGTCCAGGTGTTCCTCCGTTAATATATTTACCGTACCCACCTTATAGGTAGTTTTTGTTATGGGTCCGGACTGCTCGACTTATACAGGCGATTTACGACATACCCGTATCTCTCCCCTATTCCCCCCGAAGTCCTCCAGTAACTCCGGTACGAACGAACGTCCGGGCCCTTACCCCATCGACGCTCCTGCGCCTGTACCCTACCAATTCCCTTATCCATCTGCTCACCCTCCAAACAGCTTAATTATCAGGTTTACTCCGGCTTCCCCTTGCCCAACCCAGCCCCTTCCCAAACTCCCTTCACCAACCGACCGCACTGCCTCCTCAGGGGTGGGAAACGCCCGCGCGGTGCCCATGATCCCTAATTGCCACCCTTTCGTACGCTAACTCAAGTTGTCCGGGGGACTGTCCCGGGGACAGTCGCGGAATATCACCGCCTTGACTAGATCCTCAACCGTCTCGGCATTTGCCATGCCCAATCGCCTCCCTTACCTCCTCCGCCGCTGGCCAGAACCTTACCTAAACTAACCTAACCTAGCTCATCCGTTTCCACCCCTTCTCGAGACTCAGGGAGACCGGGCTATCTCCCTGACACTGTCCTACACCCCTATCGCTCCCTTACTCCCTCCCACCTCTCTCACCGTAGGCGGCCTTTCCTACTTTCAACCATATATATCCATCACGTCCCTTCGTTCATTGCCTCCCCTAGCTCTCTGACCATTCTCTCCCTCCTTTATTAAACATGACCGCCTCCACTGCACACACTCCTGTCCATAACCCTTCCAATCTTTTTCAAATAGTACCAAACGTTCATTTGTGGAGTTCATTTCCCTGTCTTGCACTCCGCCCACTTCCTCACATCCCTAATCAACGCCTTAGTCCATTGCCCTACCTCTCGGCTGCACAAGCTCTTAAGTCCCTCTATCGGCAGTTGGCCCGTGATGACACACAGAGCTACATAGGACACCGTCCTGTAGGCGCTAGCAGCCTTATATAATCTCCTTTTGGTGTTGGTGTTCTCTTTTACCAATTTCACATGCTCATTATAAATAAACTTGTCATCAATATAAATACCTAGGTACTTGATGACCTTCACCGGTGCTATACACACGCAACTCCCGCGACAAATCAAACTTTCTCACCCTGTCCAGCGCCTCATTCCCCCTCTCCACTAATTTGCCTTATCCTGCTTCGTCATCCTCCGCCCTGGGGAACTCCACTAACCACCTCATTCTCTCCTCGTCATTCATCCGCCTCGATTATTTTAGAGCCCCGTCCCCAGACGTCAGCATCCACCTATCTATCAATCCTTTCCAACACTCCCCCTTAGCTCTAGCCAATCGGCAGCTTCCTCCTCCCTCTCTATGTCATCTACCCTACCCTAGCTCTCGTAACTCTTCTGTACTCTCTTACACACCTCCCTTGCCTATTCTACACTCTCATTCCACCAATACACATTCTCCCTCCTGTTTCGCTCCCCGTCCTCCTTTTCTCCACTGTACCTTCCGCAGATGACGCACAAATTCGGGTCTAGCCTGTTCTCTCCCTCCCCATCTCTTCGTGGAGGCTAAGGGATTTGTCTTCCAGCACCTCCCAGCCTGTACACGCTTTCTCCAACTCCTCAGAGCAAAAAATCTATGTGAGACTCACTAGCCGTTCGGTGCCAGTATATCACACCAAAATTCTCTCTTACCATTGCACCCTATGCCGGGCTTTTCGCATTTACATCTCCCGCAACAACACTTTCTATCCCTCCTCATCCATACTCCGAGCTCATCAACCAGCCTCTCATATGTTCCCATGCGATATTTGGGGATAGGTACGCCAATGACCATCACCCACCCGCAGGAGCCTTTCCTTCCCCCCACGAACATGAGATTCCTGTACTCTTTACAGACCATCGTGTCCACCTATGCCCCTCTTCTGTCTGTGGCAAACGATTTCTCCTTGCACTCCCTAGCTTTATGTACTCCTTGGTACGGTTGAGACCATCTCATTCCCTTACATTCATGCGCCCCTGTACAGGCCGTAGCCAGAAAAATTTTTCCGCAGATACGTTCTCACTTTCATCGCTCTGATCCATACCGGTGTTACGGCCTTGCCGCTTGATCGTACAATCCAGCCATCCCACTCTCAGCACCGACCTCACCATCCCCACGCTCAGACCTATCTCATATGTTCGTCTACAATCTTCTCCCATCTGGCCGTGTTAAACGCGTTCTCCACATCACGCTAACAGAGCATCGCCCTTTTGCCCTCGGAAACCCGAGGAGTCTGAGCCCTCACCCTTAAGAGGATTTCCTGTTTCCAAAACTTTTGGACAGTCGTACCACCCACGTTAGTCTTCACTACCGCCTCTTTCACTTCCCCCTCCGTAACAATCAACCCCCGAATCACCATTTTCTCCCTGGCGCTTCTCACCCTACCGCCTCCTTCCCCCGGGTCTTTTTTTGAACCCTTCTGAGAGCTTAGCAGCCTCCCCCTTATCCGTTACCAGTATTACGTCCCCCTTCGTCTCCCTGAGGGCCGCTATCAAGCCCCTCCCTGCACGCCCTGTTGTTGTTTTTCCCTCCCTCTTCTTTTTTCCATCATTACTGACTTTTGAGCCGCTTGCTCGCACGTGCGCTTGCCCTCAATCTTTTTACGTGTTCATTACCCACCTTATAGGTAGTTTTTGTTTATGGGTCCGGAAGATCGCATTGTATCTCTCCCCTATTCCGCCCGAAGTCAATAATCGGAATCGATCCTGGCCACCCTACCAATTCCCTTATCCATCTGCTCACCCTCCAAACAAATACGTTCAAAACTCCCTTCTTCCCAGGGGGTTGCCCTCCCTAATTGCCACCCTTTCGTACGCTTTGTCCGGCCAGTCGCGGAATATCACCGCCGACTTCCTCAACCGTCTCGGCATTTTCAATCGCCTCCCTTACCTCCTCCGCCGCTTTTGCCTCTAGCTCATCCGCGAGACATGGCTATCTCCCGCCCCCTCCCCGACAGCGGCCCCCTGGTTGGCGAAGTCCCCAATCACACCCAATCCAGTCTCATCATGCACTCGGAATACCGACATCTCTGCCCGGTGCTATCGGAACGATGCAGGTTGTCCAAGTCCGTGACAATCCAACACACCTAATCCCTGAACCACCCTCCCAGAAGCTCCAGAACCCTATTCCCTTTACCTATCAACTCATTCACACTCCCAGCTCTCACGACGACAGACAGTCGTCCGCGAAGTTCATTGAAGATCGCTAAGCTCACGCATCCCTCTGATAGCGGCACCCTCAAGACCGAGTGGTACAAGAGGTTCCACAGTGTAGGTCCCAGAACTGACTCCTGCGGGACCCTCTGCGACAGCCCGATCGCAATTTCGTCTACCACAATCACCCTTCCTGACAGATAGTCCTTGATAATATTCACCATCCCCACGCTCAGACCTATCTCATATGTTCTGTCTACAATCTTCTCCCATCTGGCCGTGTTAAACGCGTTCTCCACATCCACGCTAACAACGGCCGCCCATTCATAATCAGTGTCTCCGGCCAGCTCCATCACCTTGCTGACAGCCTGGACAGTCGACCTGCCCTTTCGGAACCCGTACTGGAGGTCTGAAAGCCCCCCGGACGCCTCAATCTCTCCCTCCAATCTCACCCTGATGAGGTGCTCGTAGAGCTTTCCCAAAACGTCCAGCAAAGTGTTCGGCTTGTATTTCTGCAGGCCGCCCTCCCTGCAGCCCTTGGGGATCAGAACCAAGGTCCCTCTCTGCCATCTTTGTGAATGCCCCTGTCTGTCGCCTCTGCGTCGAGGCAAATGACGATATCGCGTATGCTTGTGTCCCTCAGCGGGTTCCCCACCCGGGACTCTACATTTCTAAATATCCCTTCCGGCCACTCCCTCGCGACTACCGCCCTCACCTCCTCAACTGTCTCCGCTTCCTCGACGGCCTTGGCAATGCGAGCCACCTCGTCCGCCTCCCTTAGCTCGTCCGCGAGAGTAGCCTTTTTCTCACCCCGTTCGCGTTTGCTGAAGATGACGGACTGAATCTCGTCCGTCATGAGCACACTAGTCAGGCTGCGTAGCTTACCTACCGCCTCCTTTATCTCCCGTTTAGTATTCGAATTCTCGCTGATTAACTTCCACCACGTCATCTATACTCTTCATCGACGCTTTCGCCCTGCGCCTCAGAATATCCTCCGCTTGAAAAACCTCTGGAGTATCGTCACGTATGTCCTCCTCGCCCGCGCCCAACCTCTTCCTCTTACACGACCGGAGGAGGCTATCGTTCCAAGCATAACTCTCTATAAGCCGGTTTGGGGTTCCCGACCCCTCCCCTTTCGCGTAATCAATGACCGAGCCTATCGATCCCCTCCTTGGGCTATTACGCAGGCGATTTAGCCTCGTCCCCACCGCGATGTCACAGTCCCCTTCCTTACTCCTATTCGAATCCATGTCCGCGCCTTGTCCGTCAACCAGATTCCCTAATGTTACATTTAAAACGTCACACGTATCATTATCAATATTATCCATAAAATTCCCACGAGACGGGTCGAAAAACGGTCTGGCGTGGCAGTGCGCCCGTACCAAGCTAAGGCTACTCTACTCAGGAATTTCGCCCGTACCAAGCTAAAGCTACTCTACTCAGAAATTTCGCCCGGTGTTCCTGAGGCTCCGTCTGAGACCGACTACGCGCGGCCATTCAGGCATCGGCACGGGTCGCGTGACACCTTACCTTGAGGATTTTTTAGCCAGGTTTACTCCGACTGTGCCACTCCGGGAGTGACCCTGGCGGACAGAACCTAACCTAACCTGACCTACCCTTTTTTTTTTGGTCGGTGAAAATCGCTGGAGAGTACACTCTTAGGATCTATCGCGTGTACTACTGTGGGAGTTGCACCCACTAAAACACCGGTTTTCACCCCTTTTCAAGGGGGATAGTTTTCTTTTCCCGCCTTCCTACTGTTTTTGGGTTGGAACCATTCTGCTCAAACATACCGCAATCCCAAAACATCGGTTTGTCTTCCTTACATTCAGTATTGTATGTCTAGGATTTCCCTTATTCTTCATCTTTTTTCTTAATCACTTTTTTCAGGAAGTTGCTCACGTGTTCCCAATCCTTTGTTATTATTTCCATTGCATTTTTTCTGTCCACCTTTTTACCTACCAGTTCTCGTAATTCATTTTGTTCATTTCCCCAGTATTCACACGTGAACATGTGACATTGATCATCAATCTCTCCGCAGTAAACACAGATCTCGTTTGCGTTTTTTTTATCTTTTTTATGTATGTTCTAAACGAACCAAGTCCACTTAGCATCTGTGTAATATAGTAATTTAGTCTCCGATGTTTTATTGTTGTCCATTCTTTGATATTTGGTATCAATCGCTTTGTCCATTGACCAACGTCTAGGCTCTCTGCCATGTTAATAATGTTTCTTCTCTTATTTCGTTTTTTTGGCATTTTTGCCCAATCTAAAAATTCTTGCTTGTTATTTTATTAGTAGTCTATTGGTGGCTCCCCTGTTAATTACAGATGGCTTCCCCGGAAACTCTACAGTATCCACTCGAGATACTTAATAGTGTTCTCCTTTGAGCTCTCTTTAGCATAGTGCTATATTTCTTCACTTCTATTATTCTCTCCCATACCGCTGCTCCGTATATGACTATTGATTTCATAAATCCGTACAGTACCCATCTTTTTTTATCTTGCGGAACACCAATGTTTGGCATGATTTTCCAGAGCGCACTGCACGCCTTCTCCGCTTTTTCTATTGTTTTCTTTGAGTGTTCGTTAAAAATTAACTTGTCGTCTGAATATATCCCTAGGTACTTGAAAGTTGTTTTTGGTATTATATCCCGGTCTCTTATCTTAATTGTCACCATGTTTCTCTTCCTTGGGCCTTTCATTAAAATAGCTTCCGTGTTGTGGGTTGCTAGCTCTAAGTAGTTTTTTCCTAGCCACTCGTCTATTTTCTGTATTACTTTGTTACCTCTGTTGACTAGCTCTTCAGGCTTGTTTGCCTTTATAACCAGTGCTAGGTCATCTGCATATGCGACTGTTTGACACCCTTCCGGCTATGTCAATTTTAGTATCGGGTCATATAATATGTTCCATAATATGGACCCTAGTACAGCCCTGAGGTACTTCTTGCGTTGTTTGAATGCACTTTTGCCCTATACATATTTTTCTATCTTTCAGGTAGTTGTCTACGTATTTGATCAAGTACTGGCTTTTTTCATATTGTTCAGTATAACCTGCCAGCTTGCCGTGTTGAAGGCGTTTTTGATGTCGAAAAATATTATTGCAGCCCAGTTATAGCTGTGGTCTTTAACTACCTCCAATACCTTTGCTACGTGTACTGTGGATCTGCCTTTCCTGAAACCGTACTGGTTGTCTGACAGTCCTTTTTTTCTTCGACTTCTTCCTCGATTCTATTTTTAATTAGCATTTCCAGTACCTTTGCGGTTGCATTTATCAAGCATATTGTTCTATATGCTTGTTTCCGTTCCTTGTTCTCTGCTTTGTTTAGGTATTAGTGTTTCGTTTGCGCATTTCCATTCGAGGGGAAAACCTTATTCTGTTGTAAAGTTGTTGTATACCTATAGCATTTTTTCCTGTTCTTGCGCTAGCATGCTTTTAACCGTTTCAGGTCTTATGCGATCGGAGCCAGGCGCTTTTTTACCTTTGATTTTATTTATTGCCACTTTCACTTTTTTTCCTCCTTCCCCAGATGCACTGGTTTGGGTTTACCCTTAATAGCGTAGGTTGCTATTTTATACCCTAGCCCGAAAGGGTCATGTTCTAAATCTTGAATTACCTGTTCCCAACACTTAGCCTTCGCTTTTCTGATTTCTTTTTTGAATACTCTTTTAGTTTCTTTGTATTCATCCGTATATCTTACTTTTAACGTTATGTCTTCTCCATAATTTGTTTTTGTCATCCTCCTCCTTGCTTCATTACATTTAGCTCTCTTTTCGTCAATTTCGTTATTCCACTAGTCTGGTTACTTTCTTATATTTTGATTTTTCCTCATGCTGGCTTTTTACGCCCCTATTAGCATCCTTTCTAGATCTTAATGGCTATTACCACTTTCCGAGTTCATTTGATTTCAGCCAGAGCTGTTGTATGTACTGTTTCTTATTTTTTTTGCTCTGTATTTCAAAGAATATGTATCGTTGTAGACTCAAGCTTTCGTTGCTACTTACTCTCCAATTGTTTATCCGGCTATATATCTTTGTTGTAGCAAAGGTTATGTCTTATGTTATGCTTCCTCTCACGAAGGTTGATTTTTCTCCGCTATTGCAGGCTACCATGTTTCTTGCAGCTATTTGTTCAGCCCATATTTCTTCTTTTCTATCATTTTTAGTCAAGCCCCATATGGGGGATTTAGTTATTTATATCCCCGGCTATAATGCACTCTGTTCTTTCGTTGTCAACAGCATCCATTATGTTTTCAACGTCTGTATGTTTCTAAGGGGACGTTTGATAATATAATAATTTGATAATATATAACATCCTATATATAATATTATATAACCTTCCCCTAATTATAATATATAACATCCTATAAGTATCATGTGCAAATCACAGTCAAATGAGTACAGACAACATTTTTACTCGCCTTCTTTCGCTGTTTTAAGTGGTTTTCAGTGTTAATTAAATTCTGATTTGTGCTTCATGTGGTTAATGCCACGTTATATATAATCAAATTGACTCTAAAATTGTGAATCTTGACTTTGGTTCATGGCAATTTAAGGTAATTTGTTATCACTAGTATTTAAACTGTTTATCCTGTTCATTTTTTGCGGTGATAAGAAATAGAAGTGGATATTTGTACGGTGGCCCGGTTATTATTTAAAAGATGAACGACTCACAATGTATAGAATGTGACGGGGACCTTAATGACAATAAATTTTGCACTTGTGATGGCTGTCATGGTCGTGTTCATTACGACTGCACAGGATTAGCACCTCCAGAGTTGAAGTGTATCCAGTCGAAGGGTAAAAGAAAGTTGAAATTTTTTTGCAGTACGTGCGAGAATGGGCTGAGACTTCTACCAATTTTTGAAAAAAGATTGAATACTCTCGAAGATAAAGTAAAGGACTTGGTTTCTTTATTATCTAAATCTAGCAGCTCGGAGTTTCAATCCAAGAGTGATGCAGCGGATCCATTTAGTAATATCAATGTATTTGTATCAGAATATGAGGAGCGGAAACTGCGAAAAAATAACTCTCCCCTTTTTTTGGTTGACCTTATCTTTTTTACGATCTTACTACGTTGTATAGCTTTAAGTTTTTCCTTGATTTCTTCTAATATGTCTTTATATTCTTTGCCTTGGTCAGCCACTATCATCGCATATGTATTTCTATTTACTAGCCTGTTCTTTTGCATTTCATTTTGCGACTCGCTTCTATCATTTTTACCTCTTTGCTGCCTTTTGGTCGTTGTATAGATAGTGATTTCTTTTGCCGTATATATGGTTTGAAGCATCTTTTGCAACGTATCGTTTTCAATATCCTCTATTTGATGGAAAGCCACCTTCTGGCCTTCCTCGATCTCTGTACTTATTCTTGCTAACTGTTCCCAGAGCTGTTTTTCCCCCTGGTATTTAATTTTTATAATTTTTTCTCTGGCATATATTTTGGAGGTCCTTTTCGTTCTCTCGTACACGTCGTATGGATCCTCCATATTTACCAAGTCCGGGTATCTTTTATAAAACATACCTTGTATACCTTTGTTTGCGTTCTCCGTATTGCCCTCTGTCATCACCACTTTTGTGACCTCGTCCGATGTATCTATTGGGTTCCCTATTCTTATTCCCACGTTTTCTAACGTCTCCGTTGGCCACTTTTTATCTTTGATCTTCAGAAAATCTTCGTATGTCTTACACCCCTTCATTTCTTCCCTTTTGACTAACCTAACCTAACCTAACTTAACCTAACCTAACTTAACCTAACTTAACATAACCTTTTTTTTGGTCAGTGAAAATCACTGGAGACTATACGCTTAGGATCTATCGCGTATAGTACTGTGAGAGTTGCACCCACAAAAAACACCGGTCTACACCCCTTCTCAAGGGGGATACTTCCCCATGCGCCTATTGAGGCCCGGAACCATCCGCGAAGATATATCATCGGGCCCCTAACCCGGCTCTGCGTCTACCTATCCCACAACGGCACTAATTGTTGTTAACTCCCTCTCCTCACATTCCGTCTCCTTGACCACCTTGGCCAAGAAGTCCCCAATCACACCCCAATTCCTCTCACTCTCCATCATACGTCTGACCACACTTCCCTTGTCCAGGGCGCACCCCAACTCTCTCTCTGCACTCGTCCTGTACCCCGACCATCTCTCGCACACGAAGAACGTATGGTCCGGGGTATCCACCTCTCCACAATATACGCATACATCGTCCTCCGCCAACCGGAACCGATGCAGGTAGTGTCTGAAGCAGCCGTGCCCCGCCAATAACTGGGTAATATAGTAGTTGGACTGCCTGTGAGGACAATCCAACCACACCCTAATGCCGGGGACCAGCTCCTTCGTCCACTGACCCACCTCCCGGTTGGCCTCCCATTCTCTCTCCCACGTGCACACTGACCTCTCCCTTTCCTCCTTCCTCACCGCCTTTCTCTCCTCACCCCTTTCGATCCTCTCAAATATCCTTCTCCTCTCGTCCGCCTCGAGCTCTATCGGTAGATGTCCCGTGATGACGCACAGCCCTTCGTACGACACCGTTCGGTAAGCGCACGCCACCCGCAGGGGCATCTGCCTATAGAGCCCCCTATACATCCGCAGATACGTTCCCACTTTCATCGCCCTGATCCATACCGGTGCGCCGTACAACAACACCGACCTTACCACCGCGCAGAGCATCGCCCTCTTCCCCTGAGGAGGACCCCCGACATTCGGCAGCAGCCTGCTGAGGGCCGCTATCAATCCCCTCGCCTTGGCGCACGTGCGCCTTACGTGCTCGTTAAAGATAATCTTATCGTCCAAAACGACCCCCAGCTGTTTCAAGTGTTTAGAAGGGCGCATCACCGTCCCGTTCCACGTAAACGAAACCGCCCCCCTCCCGGCCAGCGGCCCTCTGGCTATCAAACACTCAGATTTGCCCGGTGCAGCTCTGAGTCCACGATCCCTAAACCACCCTCCCAGAACCTCCAAAACCCTGTTCCCCTTATCTATCAACTCACTCGCACTCCTAGCCCTGACGACGACAGAAAGGTCATCCGCGAAGGCTAGGCTCACACATCCCTCTGGTAGCGGCACTCTCAAGACCGAGTCGTACAAGAGGTTCCACAGAGTAGGTCCCAGAACTGACCCCTGCGGGACCCCCTGCGACAGCTCGATCTTCGTGCCATCTACCATAATCACCCTTCCTGACAAACATTCCTTGATGACATTCACCAGCCCCACGTTCAGCCCCATCTCACATGCACTATCTACTATCTTCTCCCATCTGGCCGTGTTAAACGCGTTCTCAACGTCCACGCTAACAACGGCCGCTCATGCATAACCAGTGTCTCCGGCCAGCTCCAGCACCTTGCTGACAGCATGGACGGTGGACCTGCCCTTACGTAACCCGTACTGGAGGTCCGAAAGTCCCCCAGACGCCTCAATCTCTCCCTCCAATCTCACCCTGATGAGGTGCTCGTAAAGCTTTCCCAAGACGTCCAGCAGAGTGATCGGCCTGTATTTCTGCAGGCCGCCCTCGCTGCGGCCCTTGGGGATCAGGACCAAGGTCCCTCTCCGCCATTTTTGTGGGAACCGTTGTTCGTCCCACAGACCCTGATGAAGGTGTGAGGGTCATGTCCGGCCAACATCTTGGTAGTCTCCAACCAGGACCCCGTCAGGTCCCGGCGCCTTCCTACCCTTCACTTTACCACAGGCATTCTTGAGTTCGTCCTCCGTGAAGGGTGGCAATCTGCCCCCCTCGCCCCTGACGAACTCCGCCCTATCACCCTGAGCGCTAGGGAACAATTCCCTAGCGATCCTCAACTTCTCGTCGGAGTGCAGATCGTACGCACTCACGCCGCCTCTCAATCTGGCCGTGACCACCTTATAGCCTCTACCACAAACGTCCGCATCCACGCTCTCATTCACCTCCTTCCACCCTTCTCTCTTGGCCGTCCGGATCGCTCTTCCGAGTTCCCTTCTGGCCGCCACATATACCTCTCTCTTTCTCCCTTCCTCCGCATCTCTACGACCTCCACTCCTCGCTCTTAACCACTCCCTTCTCAGCCGCACGCATACTCTCCTACACTCCCCTATACTCTCCTTCCACCAGAAGGCATGCCACCGACTCTCCTGACCCCTATGTCTTGGGCCCTCCTCATTAATCCCGACAGCTCTCTTTTGGGTTTGCCCCCACACCGCCCTTCAGGGGTCGAACACGTCCCTTGCCAAGGACGTATCCAGCCCCCGGTAGGCCGCGAATCCCCACTCACGTCGACGTCCCGCTGTCGCCCCCACGTCGAACGCGATGTACCTGTGGAGACTGAGAGACCTCATCGTCTAAGATCTCCCAGTTCCCCAGGCACCGCGCGAGAGACACGGAGCACAACGAAACGTCGATATGAGACCGCGACACCCCTCTAACGAAAGTTGGTTCAGTACCGTGATTCAAAACCACCATGTCGTGCACCGCCACCCAGTCCTCCCAGTATAACCCCTTTGCGTCTGTGGCTGGCGACCCTCACGCAGACTTGGCGTTGAAGTCGCCTACCACCACGCTGCCCCCGTTATTGGCGCTCACAACCCTTCCCACACTGTCGGCGATGGCTCGATAGCCGGCGACGGCAATGTTTGGTGATAAACAGCCACCAACTGCAAACATTCAAAATCCGTATCATGCACACCCTCACCCTCACTCGTATCTTTTACCCCGCAGCTCCTATTTAAGATTAGGACTGCCACATTCACACGTCTATCACACATCCATCTAGGCCCCCTTGCACACCTAACATTTGGCTCCGCAACGACGAGGACATCCGCACGTATCCACATAGCGGTCTCTACCGCGAGATCGTGGGATGCCCTTGAACGCCCCACATTTATTTGTAAGAATTTTATCCTTATCTACCGTTCCCCACTTTCGCCTTCTTACTCTCGCCCAGCCCCTCCTTTTCTAACCTTCCTAGCTCCCTTCTATACCACATACAAGCTTCCGTGTCCCACCTGTGCCCTTCTTCTTGACACAGGTGATAGCTCAGCTTCCCCGTGCACTCCTTCGCCTTGTGCCCTTTCACCCCACATTTATAACACAAATCGCCTCTGTCGATACCCTTGCATGCGGCGGCCGTGTGCCCGAATCCCCAGCATCGGAAGCATTTCCTCAGCTGGATCCTCGGGCTAACCGCACACTCCAGCCATCCCACTCGCACCTTGTCAGCCTGTAGCAACACTCTCTCCCCTTCCGCGCTCACATTTACCGTCGCCGTCCTCCTACCGGCTATCCCCTTGTAGAGCGATATTTCCCCAATGCCGTCTGCCGGTACCCCTTGGACCCTCCCTAGGGCTTCCCGGACCTCCCCCTCGTTCGCGTTCACCTCCAAGCCTCCTATCAGGATAACCCCTCCCCCTCTATCCCTTATAGTAACATTCTCACTCCCCACGCACTTCTGAATTTGGCTCAACATCTTATTTGCATGCCCCTGTCGGTGACGAGGAGGAGGTCGCCCTTCTTGGTTTCTCTTACGGCCCTCATATTGACACCAAGTTCATCGATGTTAACGACCCCTTTGATATCTCTCACCATATCCGCGAAAGTTTTATTACCCCGCCTCCTAATAATGATAGCCTCATCTTTAGGTGCCTTTGGAGCTGGTCTGCCCCCCTTTCGCATTTACAGGCCTTTCCGTGACCTGCTGTGTCACCCCCGGTTGCCCCGCCCCCACTTTCGGAGGGGGCTGGTAGACCGTGGCCTGCACCCCAGACCCCCCAAGTATCACCTGTAGAAGTTTGCAGAATCTCTTCTGCTCTAATCCCTCCCCTAGGGCTATCGCGACCTCTGTTATGCCCCTCCTTTCAAGGTCCGCCTTGAGTCTCTTAAGGAGGTCCAAGTGCTCCTCCGTGATATCGTGGTCCCCCTATCTTCCTTGCAATAACCTTGAACGTAGTTTTGGAGACGCGTTCCGTGCGAACCGAGAGGAAGTAATTGTTAACTACATACCCGCATACATATTCTTCCTCTCTCTCACCCGCCCCGGTTCCATCAATTCGGGGTAACGTTCCCTAGCCACCCTTCCCAGCCCCCGGTCTCTCGCTTCCGCGTCGAGGCAGATAACAAGGTCGTTTATACCCCTATCCCTCAAGGGGGTTTCCCACCCGGCACTCCACGTTTCTGAATACCCCGTCCGGCCACTTCCTCGAGACTACCGCCCTCACCTCATCGATAGTCTCCGCCTCCTCGACGGCCTTGGCAATACGAGCGGTTTCGTCTGCCTCTCTCAGTTCGTCCGCGAGAATAGCCTTCCCCTCGTCCCGTTTCTGTTCGCGTTTGAATATAACGGCCTGGATGTCGTCCGTCATCAACGTACTGGTCAGGCTGCGAAGCTTGCCTACCGCCTCCTTAATTTCTCGCTTCGTGTTAGAGTTTTCGCTTATAATTTTCGCGAGGTTTCGCGCCACGTCGTCGATACTTTTTATTGCCGCCTTTGCCCTACGCTTCAGGGTATCCTCCACTTGGAGGTCCTCTGGAGTACTAACTATCGTGTCGTCTTCGCCCGCGCCTACTCTCTTCCTCTTACAGGACCGGAGGAGGCTATCATTCCAGGCGAAGCTCTCAATGACCCGATTTGAGGCTCCCCACCCGATTTGAGGCTCCCCACCCCTCCCCTTTCGCGTAGTCAAAGACCGAACCGATCGATCCCCTCCTTGGACTATTCCGCAGGCGATTTAGCCTCGTCCCCGCCGCGATGTCGACTTCCTCTGTCTTGCTCCTCGAATCCGTATCCGCGCCTTGTCCGTCATCAATATTTACAATGGTCACATTTAGAACGTCACACATTTCATTATCAAAAGTATTTTCCATAAACAATCCTACGAGTAGGGTCGATATACGGTCCGGCGTGGCAGTGCGTCCGTACAACGCTAAGGCTACTCTACTCTGGGAGGTGGCCCGATATCCCAGAGGCTCCGTTCGAGACCGACTACGCACGGCCATTCAGGCATCGGCACGGGTCGCATGACACCTTACCTTGCGGATTTTTTAGCCAGGTTTACTCCGGCTCCCCCTCCCGCCCCAACTCAACCCTGTGCCCGAACCCTCCCATCCCCCCACACCCGCCAGGTTGGCGCCCCGTATAACAATGTGGACTGGACTACCCCATATAGGAGCCGCCTTTTTGAGTAAGTTGGTCCCTTAATGTTTCTCATGATACTTCCCAATTTTGTTAGCTTATCACTTGCTTTGTCTATTGCCCTCTATAGAGTCTCTACTATTTTGGCTGCATTGGGTCCCTCCACCACTAGTGCCAGGTCGTCGGCAAAAGCTATGGACGTTGCCCCGGTTGGGAGTTCTTGCTGTAGGAGGTCGTCATACATTATGTTCCAGAGCGTTGGGCCCAGTACTGAGCCCTGAGGTACCCCTGTGCTCATTTTAACGGTCATTCCTTCACCAATTATGATACTCCTGTTTGAAAAATAACTCTCTGTTAGTCTGATTAGGTATTTACTGATCTCCTTCCTTTCCATTTCCCCCACTATCCGTCTCCACGGTGCTGAATTAAAGGCATTCCTAACATCGAAAGTGACAAGCACCACCCACCCCTCTCTGGTACTCCTTGTTCTATCACGGATCCAGTTCGCCGCTTCCGTCGTTGATTTTCCCTTCCTAAAACCGAATTGCCTATCGGAGATTTTCCCATTTTCCAGCTCCTTCTCTATTCTATTTCTGATGATGGTTTCCATCACCTTGCCCATAACGTCCAGGAGGCCAATCGGTCTGTACGAGGATGGGTCTTCCATGGGTTTGTCACCTTTTTTCAGGAAAATCGCCTTTGCCTTCTTCCAGGTTATCGGAAATTCCTGTTTCTTTAGTAAGTTGTTATACATCGCCCTCATTACTTCTTGATTCTTGCCGAGAGTTATTTTGATAATTTCTGGTGGGATACTGTCTGGTCCGGGTGCTTTCTTGTTCTTGATGTGTTTAATTGCCGTTATAAATTCCTGTTCTGTTAATTCCGGTACTAGGTCCCTTTTTATTTTTTTCCTCTCCTTCCATTTTCCCGTTGTTTTCACGAAGAGGGTGTTTGCAATCTCCATTCTCTTATCCGCGCTCAATTTTACCAAAGGTGTTGGCTGAATTTTCTGAACCGCTATCGCATACGCCTTCCCCCATATATCTGTTTCCAGCTCGCTGCATATCTCATCCCAACACTTCCTTTTACTGTTATTTATTAATCTTTTCAATTCTTTCCTTGCTCTTTTCATATCTATCGTTAAATTCAGTAGTTTTGGGTTCTCTTTGTTCGCTGCTTTGGTCATCTCTCTCCGTATTTTAACGCATTTATTTTTTGCTGCCGCGATTTCCTCCGTCCACCAGTATGGGGTTTCCCTGCCCTCATCTCTATTTGTAGACCTTCTGCAGGTTTTTAGGCATCTTTTTATGTCTGTTATTATATTTTCCGGTGTTATTTCCTTTTTTGTTTCCTTGGTTATTTCGCCGCACCTTTTCTCATATTCTCCTACATTGTAGTATATTTTATTTTTGGGGATTTCTCTCACCTTGCCTCTTTCTTGTATACTGACTAGTATGAATCTGTGGTCTGTGAAGACATTTTCCTCTAGGGTTTTCCATTCTTTAACATGTCGTGCTATATTACTCGAACACATAGTAATATCAATATGTGTTTTTGTGGTTCCCCTGACGAACGTTGGGTTTCCGTTGTTTAATATCTCTAGTTCGAAAGTAGCAGCCATTTCTGTTATAGTTTCCCCCTGGCGTCCGTCTTGGGTGCACCCCATAACGGGGATTTAGCGTTTAAATCTCCCATAAGTATGATTTTGTTTCTGGGTAATCGCTTCATCGTCTGCATTATATCGTCTACCCTTTTGTTGTACTCGTCGATCGTTATGTTCGGCGAGATATAGCAGCATATTATATGCGCGTCTTTATGTTTGATTCTTACGTATCCCTCGTATGTCTCATACCCCTCGAAACCTGCTTCCCTATTCTTAATTTCCACCGCTATACACTCTAGTCTGTCTGTGATCCACCTCCTGTTTTTTCTTATTATTTTAGCGTTTGGTTCGCTGGCTACTATTATATCTACTTTATTTCTAAGAGCTATTTCATCTGCCTCGTCGTGGGCTTTCAACGCGCGTCCCAAATTGCATTGCAGCATCCGAAACTGCATTTTGTCTTTCTTATATTTGTGTGTACCCTTACTACCGTTTCTTCCCTTCTGGGCCTGTAGCACCTCCTTGCTTTTTTACACCTTGTTTGGCCTCTATTACTCTGTCTCCTTCATGTCCCTCCTCCTTCCGTTTTTTTTCATGTTCATTCCCGCTGCCTATTTCTATTTTTTCTTCTCCTTCTCCAGACCTTGTTCTTTTATTCTCCTTGCGACATTTATCTTCCCTGTACATGTGCCCCTGTTTTTCGCATATGAAGCAATAAGCTTCATTTGGGCAATTGGCTATATGGTGCCCAGGCTTACAGCAATGCCTGCACCATTTGCTCCTGTCTGGACCTTTGCAGTCTTTGGCTTCGTGGCCACTTTGCCAGCATCTGAAGCAACTTTTTATCTCCCTTTTTCTTTTTATTTGGGCTGTGTTCAGTCCCATTTTTACTTCTTTTGAGTTTATAAGGTCCTCTATTACCCTCTCGTCTGCCACGACGGTTGCCATTTGCAGACCGCCGCTTTGGGGTCTAAGCGCTTTCACTTCTAAGTTGCTAGAACCTGTCTTTTCCTTCAGTACTGTTTCTATCTCCTCTTTTTCCATTGTAACGTCCATGTTTATGATGTTTGCAGCTTTCCTTGTGTTTCCGTTAAGGTTTCTTATTTTTGTGCTTCCCTGTATCTCTTTTAACGCGTTTGCTATGGGGGTAGCATTTCCCACTCCTTTTTGGGCTTTGATCAACACGTCTCCATTACGCGTGCTCATGATCGTTTTGACCTTATCTCCCTCGCCCTTTTTACTTAGCGTTTCCTTCACCGTTTTTACGAGATCCGCGTATGATTTCGTTCCTCTCTCAATTATTATGGCCTCATATTCCGAGTTTCTTTTTTTAATTTTCTCTTTATTTCTTGGGTTTCGTGTAATATTACACAGCCTGTAAATTTCAGGAAGGCGCATTGAAGCAGCTTCTTGTGTGCTCCGGGCCATCTATTTCTACGTGGATTTCGTTTATCTTCTTCTGTATGCATTTGTCTCTCAGCTTCACCAGAGTTTTATATATGTTTAGGTTCTTTTCGGCTATATTTTCTTTTTCTATCACGTTACCATAAAAGGTATATTGTTCTTCTGTTTCTTCACGCTCATCCGTACCAATGGTTCCGTGGGTCTTTCTATATATTATTTCTGTGTCCTTTATTTTGTTTTGTATTATTATGTTCCTGAGCTTTGGGGAGCCTCCCGTCATTTTTTGGAGGCGCTTGTTTTCTTTTTCTGTACAATTTGCGATGTACGCTCTGTCCTTGTCCACGTTTACCAAGTCTCCGTTATCCACTTGCACATGGTATATGTTTTTCGGCCATTTCATATTTATCAAATGATCTAGTTCCTCGCCCTTCATGTTGTCGTCTGTTATTCTTTCTATCTCCCACTTTATTAGGTCTTCCTCATCGATTTGCTCGGTCTGGGTGTCCGCATTTTTTGTCGGAACCCCCTTCTCATACTCTCCCCCTTTAAAGTTTTCCTCTAATTTATTCAGAGTCTCCAACATATCCGCCGTCATGAGGGCACTGCTTATGCTCCTTAGCTTTTTGGCTTTCTCCTTAATTTCTACCTTCGTATTTACGTTCGCCGTTATTAATGTGCTAAGTGCCCTCGTCTCACTATCTATGTTTCTAATGAGTGATTTTAGTTTGTTGAAGAGTAGCCTTTCCGTCATCAGCTTGGCTACTTTGCCGCCATCTGCTTCCTCCTCACTCCTTCTCCTTTTACCTGACTTGGAACTCTCCTCGTCCCAAGTCAGGTCCATGACGGCTATGTTCGTCATACTGCCCGTTTGTGCTTTAAAGTTGCTTCCCTCTGTCATCTCATCTCTCCTTGTCACAGCCGGGTCGAAGGAATTTCTCCTTGCCAGTTTCGATATCTTTTCGGTGTGTTTATTTATAGGTTTATTAGCTTCCATCTAGTTCCCACGAGTAGGTACGAAAAAAAAATCCGGTGAGGCAGAGCGTCCTTACCCCACTAAGGCTTCTTACTCTTAGAGGTCGCCTTGTTTCTAAGAGGCTCCGTTCAAGACCAACTTACGTATGGCCATCCATCCCTCGGTACGGGTCGCTTGACGCCTTGGATTACGGATTTTTACAGGTTTACTCCTGTGAGCTATTTCTTAGTCGCCGCACCTCCTCTCCTTTGACCTTTCCGGCTTGGGTGACCCTGCCAGGAACTAAGTTCCCGCCGGCATAGCTCTCCGGATCTTTGGATGTGCGGTTTAAGCCTCCCCACCAACGTCAAGGTCTTATAGCTCCTAGGGGAGGAACTATAAGAACTTAACTTAACATAACCTAACTTAACCTAACCTAGTTTAACCTAACTCCCAATATCTACATTCCCCTTTATTTGTTTTATGGTTTCCGCATACGATCGCCCATCAGTCTTTTTTACAAATATTGCATCCTCCCTGTCAGCACGTACTGTTGTCACTTTTCCCTCCCTCTTCTTTTTTCCTTCATTGATGACTTTTCGAGTCACTTGCTCGTAGAGTATTAGTTCCGTTTTCACGTCAAACATTACCGTCTCTATTAACTTTCGCAAAATTTCGGAAGAGATGCCGTCCCCAACCACCATTGCCACTATTGGTTTCTTTTTCGATCTTATTTTTATATTCTTTGTTTACTGTGCATGCAAAGACTACATGTTCCGCGTCCTCTCTTGTTTGACATGAGTCACATAGCTCGTCTTGTGTCATTCCGTCGTATTTTTATGAGTTTATTTGTTCTTTCTGCTTTCCTCTACAGTTCAGCCCATCTGCTTTGCCAATTATTTTCTAAATATTTGCTATTCAGTGATCTTCTTTCTTTATTTACATAATTAGCCCTGGCCTACTCGACTTTTAAGTCTATCAGAGGGATGCTTGCTATCACCTGTGCTGCCTCCCCCGATAATGTTCTATATCCTGTTATGATTCTTAGTATACTTTTCCTCTGGGTCCTGATTAACATGTTCCTGTACTCCTCGATCTTCATAGCTATGTACCATACTGGGGCTCCATAGAGCAGAATCGACTGCATTACTCCGTATAATAATTTTCTTGTGGCGTATCTGGGTCCATTTAGGTTTGGCAATATGTGCATTAACTTAGCCAGTTTTATTTCAGCTTTCTTAGTTGTCTCCTTTATATGACTAGCAAATAGCCCTTGGTGATCTAGTACTATGCCTAGGTATTTCAGCTCTTTCTTCGGTACAAGGACTGTGCCTTCTATTTTGATTTCAATTTTTCTCCTCACTTTTTCCATCGTGGTCCCTTTGAGTATTAATGCTTCCGATTTTTGTGGAGCCTAGCTTTAATTTATTCGCCTTCATCCATTTTACTACATTACTTGTCCTGTCCCAGGACTGACCCCTGGGCGACCCCCATGTATTGTCTTTCTATACGTTTTTCTCTGCATTTTTTATTATATTTTTCCAATTGGCCGTGTTAAAGGCATTTTGTATAACTAATGTGACAATACATATCCACCCTGATCTACTATTTTTTGTCTTTTCCCTAATTATCGCGACAGAATCGATGGTGCTTTTCTCTTTACGGAATCCAAATTGTAGCTCTGATATTTGATTCTCTTGTTCTAGATGCATTTCTATACTGGATTTGATTATTGACTCATATAGCTTTGCCATTGTTGAAAAGAAATATTTAATCATTGAAACGCTGAACATTCCCGTGAGCAAAGCTAAGATATTTACAGTGGTAAGTCCAACGTATTATACAATAACTAATGAGAAACTAATTTAACCGAATTACTATTTTTGTTTTTACAAAATTCTAATTTCTCACAAAACATTCTTTATGAAATAAATGTTACAATAATTAGATTTTATACTTTGACTCACTTTAGATTTGTTTTTAATTGGCACATAATCAGATTTTTTAACATGAACACAGCCGATAAATATATGAAGTGTTTTTATTATGTTCAACCATCACATCCTACTTGACAAATGTTTGGATTTGAAGGGTAAACATGTAGCAAAATATTACTATCTTCACCAACATAGAGGTACTTTTTCAACTTTAAAGAATTAGACAAGGCTTTTTCACTTACTATAGTCATTTATATTATCTAAAATTTTAAAACGTTGATAAATAAAATTAGTAATTATAACAATTCTAGATTAAATTTGCGTTTAATTTAAGAATTATTAATTACTTTATTGTTAATGTAGTCCTCACTGAAAGTTTTTTATAACCTGGTGATATCTGCGATGTTGTTGTCTTTCTTCTTATGCTGTTCCTTAAATAAAACTACTTGATGATTTATTTGGTCATCTTTGGACTTATCTGTAGATGATCTTGCTGCACCTAAATTCTTGGTAATGTTAGTTTTACCTCATTGTCAGTGGATGAAATAATTTTATTAATCCTATTTTTAAGAATTTCACGTGCTGAATACGCCACGAGCTATATGGTCAACTAGATATTCGCCATTGCATTTTAGATTGACGTATGTATACTTCATGAGTTTTGATTTACAATTTTGTGTCAGGTGATCTTCGGCGTAAAATACACATTTGTGGTGTTATTAAATTCTTGTGTTCGTGGTTAAACCTTGAACATTTATTGCAGATAGTAGTATTAAAATCATCATGGATTCTGCTGATTGCAAAAAGTACTTAATACTGTTAGTGAATCAGTGCTGCCAACTCTAAATGTTTATGGCTCAATATTTACTACTTGACGAAAACATAAAAAATTAGGGTCATAAATAATAATAATAATCTTAATCTTTATTGAACTAATTTGAACGTTACAAATGTAGTTTAATTATGTTTAGTCAAACACGACTTAGTTAAATATTTTTAATTCTGTTGTTATTGATATAATTCCACCCATTTAAGACCCTCAAGGGGTTGCGCATGGGTGTATAATTATATGAATTCGTAAGTTATTAAAAAACATTATTATTCCATTATAATGTAATAGTTACAGTCAGATTAATCGATCTATTTTCTACATTTTAGTACATAGTTTATAGTTAAATTAAACGAACTAAACGAACCAATATTAAATACTCAACCTATTATATATACCTACTGATTATTTAGTGTCCAGGATATACATTCTCATGTTTCAGTCAGTAATATTATGAATAATTTGTCTGTCTGTGTTAATTCGTTATTTTTTTTTGATAAAAGTGAGGGAGTTAATTGTTAGCATATAAATTTTGTACATGTCTGGGAGTGAGTTATAGATCTTACTGCTTAAATATGTGTAGACTCGTTAACCAATGGATTTTTGAGCAAATGATGTGTGTACTATTAGTTTTTCTTTGCCTCTTGTATTGTACATGTGAGTTTGTTTTTTCAAGTATGTGCTTCCATTTCTATATGTAAATATCAATACATTGTAAGTATATAATTGCCTGAGATCTAGGAGACTTCTATGTATAGTTGGTTAGTGGCATGTAATATACCTTTTCTTTAAATTGTCTTTATTACCTTGGTTTGTAGCGTCTGCAACTTTTTTAAATGGTTTTTACTAGTTCCACCCCAAGCAAGTATTCCATATTGTAATCTACTCTCGATTAGAGCAAAATACAAAGTTTTTAGATTGCTTAGTGTCAGTATATTTTTTAGAAATCTAAATTTGTATATTAGATATCTTAGTGTATTGCTGACAGTTTTTATATGTTCCTCACAACGTAGGTGAGAATCGATGGTTACTCCTAAATATTTGATATTATTTTGTTTGGTTATTTCGTGTGCAGATACTCCATCATTTTTAAGCAGTGCTTGGAAATCTGGAAGATTGTTTTTGTAGCTAGTTCAGGGTACATAATGTGTTTTCTTGTAGTTTATTGTGAGGCTTTTGTATTGAAACCAGTTAGTAAATTTTTTTCAATCATGTTCTGCCATATTTCTTAGCGATAGCCATGAATCAGCTGTGTATACAATGGTTGTATCATCAGCAAAACTGAAGATCTTGCCCGACGTATTTATAGTGAACAGATTATTTATGTACAACGAGAATAGAAGGGGACCTAATATTGTTCCTTGGGGTATTCCGATTTTCATTTTTCTCCATCAGCTTGTGCTAGTTTGTAATCTTACTGCTTGTTCTCTGTTACTTAGGTAAATTTTGAGTAGTTTGTGAGCCTTATCTCTTATACCTGCATTTTCTAGAACCTCTAGCAGTTGTTTATGTGGAACTGTGTCAAAGGCCTTAGTAATATCTAAGAATACGGGTTTATTTTCATCAACATCTTTGTAAATCTCATTTATTAATGAAGCGATGGCGTGTGTAGTTGAAAGACCTTCCTTGAATCCCAACTGTTTTTTGCTGATAATATCAAATTTTTGCAACAATGAATTTAGTCTGATTTTCAGTAAGTTTTGTAAATGTGGTTATTAGGGAAATTGGCCTGTAATTGGTTATGAGTTTTTTTGCTGCCATTTTTATGCACTGGGACAACTATTGTCTTTTTGAATTCTTTTTGGGTTATCCCCTGTATGGAAGATATTATTTACTAAGTTGGTAATTAATGGAGCAACTTCATTGCTCAGTGTTTTGATTGTTCCAGTTTGTATTTCTTCAACACTTGGGCTTCTTTTATTTTTTAATGTTTTAATAACTTCGCGTACCTCCCTTTCAGTTACCTCCGTTAAAAAGAATGCATTTTTTAACTTGTGTCTATAATATAAAGGAACTGCTGTTTTTGGTAAATTTTCTGCCAGTTTTTCCCTTATGTCTATAAAGAAGTTATTAAATTCACTTTCAATCTTTGTATGGATTGTACCCTTCTCTGTTTGTATTTTATATATTTCATTATTATTTTCCTTCTTGTTAAGTTTTTTAGTGTATTTATCATTTAATCTGTTTTTTCGGTTGATGTCTTGTTTTATATTTTTGTAGTTAGTTTTCTTATAGAAACGTTTCATTCGAGTTTCTTTTTTTTTCATTCGGTTCAAACGGAATACAGGCCATTGATGATTTATGATCTGTAATGTTTGTGTCATACTATACCTGTACACGAATTTTCAACATTAATAATTCTTGTAGAGATAAATATATGGTCTAAGCAGCTTTTTGATTCACCTTGTACCCGAGTGTATTTGTTTATAAGCGATGTGAAATTGAATTTTGCGAGTATCTCCAAATATTCGAATACTAAGTCAGTGTCTGTCTTGATGTTAACATTAATATCTCCTACTATTATATGATTATCCCAATTTTCATTTTTGTATGTTAATTTTAGATATTCATATAGGTCCCTTACAAAGTCTTTTTGTTTAATACTTGGTGATCTATATATTGATGAAATGATGAGATCATTCTTATTTTTCAACTGAATTTTTGTTTGAATCTGAAAAATATTATTCTCGTGAGACAAATTATCCCTGACATATATAATTACTCTATCATTTCTATTGACATCTCCTTGGTTAAAATATAGTTTATATCTTTCTAAATTAAGCAATTGTGTATCTATATCTCTAAAAGTTTCAGTCAAAACAATTATATCAAATTAAATTAAATCAAAAGATAACTGGGAAATAAATATTTCAAATTCTGCTAGATTTTTGTTTATACTACAGATATTTTGATTGAATATTTTCAGTTAGTTAATATTATTTTTGGTACCATAATCGTTTAGTTCGTTTATTGAGTTGAGTTCGAGTGTTTTAAATTGTCTGTAGTTAACATCCCTAATGTATTGATCCATACAGTAGTGATTGAATATTTCCACAAAAATATTTTATAAGTAAAGTGAAATAATAAATAAAATTATAAGAGGTGTTATAAGTAGATATAAGATGTAATACTAAAAATAATAATTTACGAAAAATATGAATAACTTGTTTTTCCTATTTGTGTTCGTCCACAATTGCGCTGGATCTGTTTTGGATGCCGGTAGTACTTTTTCTGCTGGATTCCTTTCTATGTTTTGAAGGTTCTGTGTTTGTGTTTGGCTCTGAGGTGACTTTCTGTTTCCTTGTTATTTCTTTAGCACTCTTTGATGTTTTGGCAATTTTTGAATTTTCTGGAATGTTTGATGTACTTGATTTCACCTGTGGTGGCTTTGTCTTTTTCTCTACTTCTTCTTGCTTCTCGGTTTCGATTAGTTGTGCAACTTTGCAGATTTTATCGTTCAAATATAGTTTGTTTTCTTTAATATAACTTCTTTCTTGCTGTTTTCTGTCTCTGTTCAGTTTGAGATGTCGTTTCAATATTTTTTGCTCTTGTTGTTCCAATTTGTTGTTTAGGTGGCTTGTTTTAATATAAGTTTCAAGATACCTATTTAGCTTCCCTATTACGAATTTTACTGGTACATTATCAGGATCTGGATTGAGGCCGTAGACTACTATATTATTATTAATTCTATTTTTATTTATTTTTGCAGTTGGAGGTGTAGAGATGAGTTTTCGTGTTCAAGGGCTTGGACTTTCTTTTTACTTCTTCGTTGCATAAGATTAGCTTGTCTTCCTTCCGTATTTTGTATTTGTCTTGTTATATCGTCTTTGGTTCGTTCCATTAATACTATTAAGTCATTTTCACTTGGTCAATCTCCTTTATGATTTCTTTAATGATTCCATTTTCGCATATTGGCCCATTCTTTTATTTTATATTTGTTAGAAAAACTTTTTTTCTTAGTATAGATACCGCTTTTACTGGATTAGTTTTTATGACCTGTTTATTAGCCACCCAGTATCGCTTCCTTTCTGTTTCACTGGTCCTATGTTAACAGATGTTCTGCACGTGATGCAGTAACCACCGAGCTTTCAGTACTTTTAACCTTTTCGTCGATTTACTATCCCGTTCTTTTCTTTTGATTTTAATGGTTTAAGATGGTCTTGAATGTCTGATTATGTACCAAACTATTTCAATTAATTTCTTGTCGTTAACTTTATTTCACAGGCCTTTTTTAGCACACACTTCACTTTATCAATACTTTATTAGTTGAAATGTTTTTTTTTGAAAACTTGCAATTTCTAGAGAATTTTTTGAGTTTTAAGGGAGCGTCGTGAAACGTAACCGTCTCTGTCGACCGACCGCACTATATATCTATTAACAATAAAATCTATTTTATTGGATTTTATGACTTTTAGGACAATTTTTGAAAATGAAATAGATAAGATAATAATAATGACATGTGGGGAAAAGGATATTGCCCCTTATGATGAATCTCTCTTACGTTAAACAACGTGCATGTTAACGCCATTTCTTGTTATGTTCATCTGTAGTTATGAATGAACATAACAGGAAATGCCGGTAACACGCATGTTGTTTAACATAAGAGAGGTACATCATAAGGAGGATTGATTAAAAAAAAAGAAAATGAAAATGAACTTTTATTTAAAAATAGAATATTATCAATGCATTAGAAAACAAAAATAAATTGCACTTCTTAATATTTTAACGATCATGAACCTTTTTCTTTGTACTTTAAGAACATATTTAACTAGTCTTATATAGGAACAAAATTAAGTACTATAATTATATCACAAATAAATTTAAAACTTTTTTTCTTATAGGGTTAATAATGTTTATAAAAGAATTCTAAAAATAAATATATCACAATTATTTCTCAAAAACAGGATTTGAGAATTTATAAAAAATGTTTTCTCCTATAAGTATTAAAGAGAGCTAAGCAACTTGGTAATATCTTCAACTGGCAAATCATAACACCTATCATCATCAACTTTAATTACAATTTTTCAAAAATGTGATTCGAATTTCACCTTTTAATTTAGAAATGTGGTCTTAAAATTGTTCAACATTGATTATCTTAGCATTTTCAATATTTTAGTTTGTTTTTCTCATTACATGACATTTTCTGTGCATATACTCGGGAAATAATAGTATAGGTTACAAATTGAAGTTAGTTGCGTTGTGTTTGAATCACGACCTAGAACTTTTACTGGGTTTAACATTTTTCATCGAAAGGAAATCTGATTTATATTTGTGTCGTTCGTTGCCTCAATATAGAAGTCTTTACATTTTTTGAAAAAAATATCCAGGGTGTCCTTTTTCCCTCGAACCAAATTTGGTCCATTTCCAGCTCCATATGTTTCAAATAATAGCAAATGTAAGTATACCTTTATTTTTCCCGCTAGTCCTATGATATTTAGGGTTTTTACAATATTTTTATTCATATACTTCACCACAATGATATATGTTTTCCTTGTGAACAAACATGCTCGCTTTGCTATTACACATACCCTAAATTTCATGTCTGGTTATCCAATATTGGTAGTTAAATTTTGATTCTTGGAACCTATATCTCTTCAGGTTCACTTACACTTTTTAAAATTTTGAAATTATATTTGCACTTTACTTTTTCTATTTTAAAATTTTAAATTACTAATAATCAAATTTCCAAATTTTCAATTAGGTACAATTTATTTAAAATTTTCCAGAATACAATATTGATATTTTGATATAATTTCTATCAAATTGTGTTACAAAAATATTTTGATTATTCAATCACAGATATTTATTATTATAAAATTGTAAAACCTTTATTATTATCACTGATTGACTACCTTTTTTTTATAATTTGCTTATAAAACAATGTTTCAAAAACTCACTGTTGTTGTTTTCCTATTCTTTTCTTCTACTTGTTGACCTTTATTAAAATTCCAAAATTTTGAATACTTTACTGGTACAATTTACCAATCAATTGAATTTCTCGTGCTGGTTTGCAATTGTTTTTTTTTCCAATACTTTTGATTTTTTTAAAATTTTTATAACATTAATACCATCATCTTCTTTTTCTCGACCATTTATAAAAAAATATTTTTTTAATTCGCCTTTCCAAATAAATTTAAATTAAAATTTTCAGGTTACTCTTCTATTTCTGACATGGAACATTAAATTTGTTTTATATCATAGGACATTAACTTCGTTGCCATGGAAACTGAATTTATGAGAACGAAAATTTAATTTTCAACTATTTTCCTTTTAAATCATATCCAAAAATCTAAATAAACTTAGACTTAAATTTCAATACCTTTTATTCTCATAATATTTATCCAAATTATTTAATTCATATTTTCAAAAACATTGAGTTGACATTTGCAACCTGTTGGCCACCTGTCATTTAACAGGTACCTACTTAAAAAAAAATTGGATTTTATTAAAATTTAGACTTTATATCTTTTGAACTATTTACTTTTCATAAACTATGCTCTACGCTCCATCTATTATGATAAATTTCTTTACTGTTCCATCATTTCTGAAGACTTATAACGGTTTTTATAATTTTGACATTTCAATCCTCTATTTACTAAAAAAAATTATGTATTTAAAACTTAATTTTGATCTAAAATATGTTATATTCAGTGTTCTCATTTTAATATGTGATCTATATATGTTCTACAAACTCTACTGTGATTTTTACAAGTGAATTTAACCTTTTTGATGTTTGACTTTATTATGAGTCCCTGCATATATTTCTTTATGTAAGTATTAAACATTTATTAAAATCTGCATGATAAAATATCAAACTTTATATGCCACCCTTTATCCTTCGAACAATTTGCTTTTGAAACATTTTTTTTACATTGTTTATATTTTTAGGTTAACTCTATCTTGTAATATGATTCCTGCAATTTCCTTTTTTTGTTATATATGTATGCATTTTATTTACATTATCCCAATTACTTAACTATTCAAATTGCTAAAATTTTTATATTATTTCATGTCTGTTTAAATCCATTACAATATATATATATTATATATATATATATATATATATATATATATATGTGTGTGTGTGTGTGTGTGTTTTAGGTGGTTTCCGGGAATTCATCCGCGTAGTTGATAACTGATCCCTGCCGGGATCGATGGTAAAATGACGACGTTTCGGCAGAGTCACATCTGCCCTCTTCAGGTCGGTTCGCATAATTCTCGTAGCCTTCTGCTTTCGCTTCTAGTTACTCGAATACTAAGGTATTCGAGAATACTAAGCTTCTAGTTACTCGAATACCTAACATAAAACTCTAACTTATTATTATCATTTCTTAAAACTAATACATCCAAAAATGGTAGAGTTCCCTTATTTTCCTGTTCGTATGTAAATTTTATAGAAGCAAACCTACTGTTAATAATTAAACTCATTAGTATTAAATATTACTAGTGGTCGCCCGTGGTCGAACTTCGACCCTATTTCATGAAATTGTAAAAAGAATATTTTTACATAGTTGTGAAGAAATCAGAGAAGTAGATGTAATGACCAAAATTTTCACTCATATTGACAAATCTATTGAAATAAAAAGAAAATAATAATTTATATTTAAAAAAGAATCGACTTCAGCTGACTCTCAGTCCTTGGCAGCTTCTGATTTCGCAAATGCTGGTAGTAGTATGGGAAAAGGGAAGGAGTTGAAAGTAGACAACTAAAAAATGTGACACATATATTGAAAATAAAGACAACAATACTACACTTTAATTATACCCACTAATACTGGGAATGAAAGGGCAATTCAACCCTAGCTATATGGACCCTAACTACAACATGTTTTCCCTTGTATCGGCAGATGTCAGTTTAAGCAACGAATTTATGAGTATAACACAATGCAAATACAGAACCAAATTTAAATAATTTATCAAGAAAAAAAATTCTTTAAGACGCGAGATGTAAAGACCGACATCTAGGATTTTCGGGGACTGTTCGAGAGGACATTAAATTCTGGGAAGCGCAACTGATGAAGGTTGCCTAACCAGAAACAATATATATTATATATATTGTCTTGCGTACAAAACAATGACACCTCGAAGAGAGTAAACAAATTCTTGCTCTTCCGTTCGTTTATCGACTCAACGCCGTTCAAACAACTTTAAGTTGTCATCATCAAGGAGTAAACCAAACTAAATCTAAATTACAAATACAAACTATTAACAACTTACAGTAATCAGTACCAAGGGCAAATTCTAAGTACCTGAATTCTAAATAACAGATTTCACAGATAATGGAATGATTTCGTATAATGAAATTATGTAACTTAGGATAATCCTTAATTACCAACCTAATTTACCCTACATTATAAAGTTATGACTATTTAATACATATGTTATGGATTCTTACAAAGTAAAGTATACATTGAGCTGTATGGGACAGGACCCTTGTCCGAATTCATAAGCTTATTATTTTTATAAATCATGCTTTGGTAAGAGTCCAATTCCCTAAAATTATTTACTTGTTTAACTAATTTTAAAGAAGTTGAATCTACGGAGTGATTACGTTCTAAAACATGATGGGAAACACTAGATTTATCCGCTCTTCCGTATTTCAAATGGGTAATATGCTCTTTGAAATGGGTACTGATAGATTTGAGTGTCCATAATACTTGAAATCACAATCGTTAGATTTGATTTCATAAATACCCGACTTCTCGAAATCAGCAAATTTATCTTTAGGATTACCCAACAATTTCTGTAGTTTTGTAGTTGTTCTATACACCGCCTTCATACCAAGTTCTTTAAACATATACGAGGGAATTAATCCCCGCCATTTTATGTTGTTGACAGTGAAAAGAAGTGTTAGGTAAATATCTATATGTGCTAGTATCTTTCCAATTTACATAAAACTCTAACTTATTATTATCATTTCTTAAAACTACTACATCCAAAAATGGTAGAGTTCCCTTATTTTCCTGTTCGTATGTAAATTTTATAGAAGCCAACCTGCTGTTAATTAATAATTAAACTCATTAGTATTAAATATTACTAGTGGTCGCCCGTGGTCGAACTTCGACCCTATTTCATGAAATTGTAAAAAGAATATTTTACATAGTTGTGCAGAAATCGGAGAAGTAGATGTAATGACCAAATTTTCACTCATATTGACAAATCTATTGAAATAAAAAGAAAATAATAATTTATATTTAAAAAAGAATCGACTTCAGCTGACTTAAAATAAAAACCGCTTAGAAAACGTGTGCAATCAATCACTATTTTCAGACATGTCTTTTTTATCTGATTTAGGTACAATTCAATTCAAATTTTAGCGTATTCTTATCTCCCTCTCTTTTTCTTCCGTTCTCTTTCTCCCCTCTAATTTGTATTCTTTGTCTATATTTTCCAAATATATTTAAACTTTTTTATTTGTTTTAATATATATCTATATATATATATATATATATATAATAATATAACTTATTGGTCTATCATTTTCTGAATCACCCTGAACAACTATAATTCAACTCAAAACAATATCACTACGGTCCTGGAATCTTTAAAACCACCCTGTATATAAAATATATAATATATATATATATATATATATATATATGTGGTCTATCCTATATAAAAAAATTCACCTTTTTGAGCCACACTTTATGACTATAATTTTACTGTACCATTTATTTCAATCACCGGTATATGCAACTGCTTCTAAAATTTTTTGAACCCATGTTTATAATTATACACCATCCTATAATTTAAATATCCTAACTGTCTTTGCTTAATAACAAATTTTGATACACCTGAATAACAACAAACACTTGTATAAGCCAACTACTTATAGTCCAAACTAATAAACTTTTTTAAACCGCCCTGTATAACTGTAATTCTACTCCAACTTATATTTCAACCATCTATATATTCACTACTTATGACAATTTTTAAACATTTTGTATAACTGTAATTATTTTTCTGCAAATATCCGCTCTGTATAACTCTAGTTTTGCTCCACTCTTATTTCAATCACCTTGTATACGCAACTACTTATGTGTCAATCCAATATTTTTAGAAACACCCTGTATAACTAATTCAATTCCAACTTATATTTTAACCCTCCTATGTACACAACGGCTTATGTACCACCTAATATCACATGCAAGCACGCACACACAACCGTATACCACAGGGGTCCTATGACCCGTGGGTCAACGAGTGACCCAGTTGGTAATTTCAAGTGATCTACTTTAGTTCCGAAAATAAAGTATAAGATATACAAACATTTCTTTCTTTTTCCCAAAAAATTTTTGTCGCAAAATTATGGAGGTTCCAAATTGGAATCCAGTATAACCAATGACTACGTTAAAAATGGATTGAAAGATCATTGCCGGAAAATAGTAAACAAATGATTAGGAGACGATTACCGGTGCTAAACTTGTTTCAATTGTTACAAATAATACTTAAATCTAGGCATTCTACACTAACGCATTACGGAATCGTTAAGATTCTTGTGGGGAGCAGGCAACAGTGCACTTTGTCGACAGTTCGCATCGTTTATGTTTGGATTTGAGGTTAATTTCAATTTTCGTATTATTTAGCGTGTTTTTAGAGTTGAAATCCGTGATTATCTTGTCTACGTGTAAGAAAGCAATAAAACAATGGTATTTCAGTGCTATATATTCAGGAAAACGGTATATTCGTTTGCCGAATTAACTTCTCATACGAAATTATCTCTGACCCAAACGTCTCTATAATACTCGCATTTTGGTTGATTTTGACCAGCTGCCAAAAAAGGTTGCCGACCGCTGGTATGCCAATTGTAATAACCTCGTTGTTACTCGGGTAATAATTCCCTCCCTGAGGGTAATCTCTGCGGCTATGCCACTCTGTAAAAGCTGCTACCCAGAGTGATATTTCGGCGATTATTTTTTATTATACCCGAAAATGTTTTTGTTTGTGAGAAAGAATCCGGGAAAGAATCTCTTTGTGTATGTTTGCTGTAAATAAAAGGAGATTTACTGCTCCTAGTCAGGCTTGACTCAGTCCTTGGCAGCTTCTGATTTCGCAAATGCTGGTAGTTGTATGGGAAAAGGGAAGGAGGTGAAAGTAAACAACTAAAAAATGTGACACATATATTGAAAATAAAGACAACAATACTACACTTTAATTATACCCACTAATACTGGGAATGAAAGGGCAATTCAACCCTAGCTATATGGACCCTAACTACAACATGTCTTCCCTTGTATAGGCAGATGTTGGTGAGTCAGTTTAAGCAACAAATTTATGAGTATAACACAATGCAAATACAGAACCAAATTTAAATAATTTATCAAGAAAAAAAAATTCTTTAAGACGCGAGATGTAAAGACCGACATCTAGGATTTTCGGGGACTGTTCGAGAGGACATTAAATTCTGGGAAGCGCAACTGATGAAGGTTGCCTAACCAGAAACAATATATATTATATATATTGTCTTGCGTACAAAACAATGACACCTCGAAGAGAGTAAACAAATTCTTGCTCTTCCGTTCGTTTATCGACTCGGGTGTCTGCTGAAATTTCTATAATTTACTCCGACGCTAATTAGTCCCTATCGCGAGCTTTCTTCCCTGCCGTTTGCTGGTCTAAGAAACCTCCACCCTGGGTCAGAATTAAACCTACAACTCAACAAGGAAACTCACAGGTTTTTGGCACTAACACACCCATGTTAGAAAACAAGGGTATTTACCTTATGCGATTTTATCTGTGAATCACCTACCTATGCAGAAAGTAAATGTGGTTCATTATAATGTACAAGTGAATAATTAACGAGTTTTCAAAGCCTGATATCTTTAAAACAAATATTTAAACATTTAATGGGTGAACATTCCCCTGTGCCACGCGAAAAAAATTACAATGCAAAATCCAACGTATTGTGCAATATTTAATGAGAAAATAGTTTAACCGAAATACTATTTTTGTGTTTATAATTCTAATTTCTTACAAGGCATTCCTTATGAAACAAATGTTACAATAATTAGATTTGATGCTTTGTCTAACTTTATTTTTTGTTCATAATTTGAGTGTTATCAGATTGGGTTTAACCATTTAGTAAGATATGATGAGAAATGATTGGATTTGAAGGGAAAACATGTAGCAAAATAATTTTCGTGAGTAGGGTATTATCACATCAACTAACCTTTTTTTAGGTCCGGGCATTTTTGAAGATCTATTTAATATTGTTTGAAAAATCTGAAAGCGACGATTTTAAATAACTTGTAAGGACATTTAAAAAAGTGAAATTAGAACACAGTAGGTGGCACCACTCATACCAAATAAAGATTTTTGGTTTGATGTAGTGGTTGAATGAACTCATGTTTGAGTACCTTGAGCAAACTAAGATAATTAAAATAATAAATTATTAGAAATTAAATTATTCTTTATGTAAGTGAGAAGGGGTTTTAAATAGCAATTTTCTCAGGAAAAATCTGTTTATATAGCAAACTTAATGAAATATCGAAATCACGAGCGAGGCTCGGTGGTCCAGGTACTGATAATAATAATACCAACTACCTCGAATATCAGGTCAGTATTATTTAGGTCGACGGTTGTCGAGACAAATTTTTGAAGCCAATCATTTCTACCAAGCTGTTTCCACCTACCACACCCGAATGAAATTTTTACAATTGACAACAACCAGCCAAGAGGCCTCAACCGACAGCTGACCTTAACCAAATCATTTTTTTTTCAGTCAACGGAATCCAACAAGCAGTCATATGAAAATTTTTGCGATCAAAAATCAAATCAAAAATCTAGAATACCATTCTTATAAGGACACTAATCATCAAACTAAAGTTCGAATCTTGTTATAATTTTCTTAATTATATTGAAACGCATCGCACGCCACAATAATCCGTGTTGAATATTCTCACCCAACCACCTCCTCAACACTATGGGCACCCCTTTAGCAATTAACAGCCTTATTTTTTAATCATTAAGGCCCTAACAACACTGAAATTGGAGTTAGTTATTTTGTTACGAATATTTCCCTAAACGTAACTTCTGGGAACTTAAATTTTACAAGAAACTGTTTCATAGATTTGCACTAGAAACGTTACCTACTATTACAGATATTGTATTTACGAAAATGGCACATGCTAGGTGCTCTTAAATTAATTATCTGATGACTACTGAAAGTATCCAAAAAAGTGCCTTCCAATTCGGTCATTTCTAAAATATACAATTTCGTATTTGTTTACACTAAAAAAAACTGCTAAATTCACTGTTTTGCAAAATGAGGCACTTTGCTGAATTCTCAATTTTATCATTTTTATCCTTACAAAGATTAAACTTGCTTATAAATTAAGCAAGTTTAATCTTATTAAACAATAGTTGTATAGACTACTATTATACCAAGTTTCATAAAAACAGCCGTTTCTGTATTAATCGTCGAACAAATTGTTGCTAAGGAACTGATTAACAGACTACCAGTCTCACTACTCAATATTGCATCTGTTTTTTCAATGATGTCGGTAGATTTGCACACAAACGTAGCATAGTGTTGCAAGGTTAGAAGAATATCTCCTAACTAAACTTGGGAATCCGTGTATTCACTCCTTTGGAACATTCTTCAATTAAAGTACATCATGTTAATTAAAGTACTTTTATAAACTTGGGAATGTATATTCACTACTTAACACATATAAAATAATCTTTGCAATACAGGTTAGAAGAATATCTCCTAATTAAACTTGGGAATCTGTGTATTCACTCCTTTAGCATTGCATTGTATAAAGTATACATACGGTAAAATATAATGTTATAAGTTTAGAAGGATATCTCCCAACTAAACTTGGGAATTTGTGTATTCACTCCTGGTGACATTATATTTATCATACAAACTACATAATAGAATTATTTATTTATATATTGCTACGTATAAATGTACATATCTACCACCTTTCACAGATAAAGCTTTATTTGCTGCAGGCCCCAATGAATCAGCAATAATGGTAGACTGTTATGTTCTATAAATTTCAACGTGGAAATTTTTCTTTTCTACGCAGTACAAAATAATTGAATTTGTGACAATCGGTTATCTCCTTAGCATGGTGCAGTTTTGTGGATCGGGCTTTGCAATATGTGCACGTCGATTACCGGTTGCTGGTCGGGTCTTTGTCTTGCTGGAACACGCCCATAATTATGTTTTAAACTTTGACTACCGAGGTGGTTTTTTTGTCATACTAGTACCGAGGCCTAAGAGGCCGCAAGTATAATAATTAATTTTATGGAAATTAAGTATAATATTTATCAGATTATAATTTCTATTGTTAATTTGGGATCTTATAATAAAATAAAAGATAATAATAATAATCAACATTATTAAACTTTGTAATTATATGCCTTAACAACTTAGGCTATGTTTTTTAACTAAAAATGACTACTGGACGAACTAAAAATCTTAAAAATAACTTAACTATTTAGGAACCACAAAAAAAACTTTTCCTTTTACTTTAGGGTTAACTCTACTGGGACACAATTAAACAGCATTTGGAATGCTTCAAATAAAAAAAAGTCCACGAAACACGCAATCTGGGCACGATTGTTTAGCGCACTGTAAACAAACATGTTTTTTGCAAATATAACATTGATATGTGGATTAGGTGGACAAGATGCACATATTTTTCTTGTTTTTTCTTCGTTTGCTTGACCTTGAACTGTATCTGGCATATCGTAACCGAGTATTCTTGCCAAATTCATATCTATATAACGCCGTGGTCTTTTGGAAAGACGTGGATTGTTTGTAGGTATACCGTGTTTACCGCTTGACGTCCCAGGTACATCTATTTTTAAAAACGGGCATCAGGTTTCTGTAAAAAAGCACTTTATGTTATCCGTAGTCCAAACAAAAAAGTTACGTAACTACCGAAGTTGGGCCTGTGAGGCCGCGTCGGAATTTCAAATTCAAATAACTTACCAAAATCGTGTTCGCCGGCACTATTACCATACTTAACAGCGTCGGTGCAACTAAACTCGCAGCTACTAAATAGTGCCGAGCTCTCCCGTACGGCGAAGGGGTAATTTAAAGAAAATGTCTAACCGCCGCGGCCTCACGGGCGACATGTCGGTAATTAAAGGTTAAGAATGACATTAATCATTTTCTCCTAGTTCTCTATCGCTTGTACGCTGTCCAGCGAAGCGAGATCGTGGAGTCGACCCATTATCCTTCGCCTCTTCCACCTCCACATCGCTTTAATCAACTTCGACGATGTCTCTGACTTCGGCTTCGTCCACGTTCACTTCAAGTGATCTTCCGCTGCCCGAATTTGGAGAGCCGCTGTCAGAATTATCAACTAATCTCTGAGGCTTTGGTTCCGTTAGCAGGTAATACCAACGGCACGACAGGTAAAGGTGCTCCTGCCATGAGGTCATCTTTTCATTCAAACCTTTCGGGATCATCCGCCATTCTGCGAACTGGGATTGGAAAATCCAGGAGATGGAGTTTTTCATCTTCGCTAGTCAACATCTTTGTATAGTGCCTTAATGGTTAAATAAGGATATATAAATGGCTTAAATGCCGCGTTGAAATGGGTTGAAACGAGGGTGTGAAACGTTGAGTACAGTCTTGTGGTTTGCGGCGGTCGCAGGCAGTTGGGTGTTGGTTTAGATATAACTTCACCGAGTTTCGACCCACAATTCCTTGATTCAGACGCGAATTTATCCACTGTAATTGTTAATGAGACAAGTGGTTTGAATTGGTTATGGAGGAGATAGGTATTTGTAAGCAAGAAGTGGAATTCTGGGGTGGGGACGGTTGATATGGAGCTAACAAAAATGTAACCTCGGTTGTGATGCGATTGGTTAATGAAGTAGAAAATATATTCGAGGGTGCTTATTAGAATTGCTGTTCAGCCAAGAATCCAGTTTCAGAATATCGTTAATGGTGTATTTACTTCGAGTAATCCTTTTATAAAGGTATTGGCGATTGAATTATTTGATTTCTGCGGAAAAGCATCAATTGTATTTAGTCACTGGCTCTAAGAATAATTTTATTATTTGCTGTTTTGGATATTTAAGTAATACGGAAAATGCATGTTTTTTATAGTTATATTCGATAGTCTATATAAAACATTTGTTTCTCTTGTACGTACTGTTTTTGGTAGACCCCCTGCTGCTATATTTCTACTCTATTCCCAAAACTTCTAACGTACCAATAAACAATCGACAAAACATCAAAAATCAACTCTAAAATGCAAATTAACAATTAAAAAGTATTTATAATTTCAATAAGAGGATGTACTTGACAAATTAATAGCAAATCATCAATATTTGACAATTTTTTCCGTTGTGTGATGTTCAATCCGCTCCTTTTTTGTTAATAGGTTGGTAACGACAGTAAAACTTTTTTCAACGAGATATGACGAGATAAACGCTATCAAAAATATTGAGCAATTTCCACCGCAAAGGATATTTTTCGGGTATATCTGTCTGCAGACAAAATGTTAACAGCCTTTTTCAAATTTCACTTTTAGCTCAATAGCTCCTCTTGTAATACCACATTTAAGATCCATGATGGTATTTCCGATGTTCAACTTCAAATCTATTTTTGAGGACGTCATGCAGGGTATTTCAATGTTGAGCGTATGTCTGAATATCCTCATCAAGACATTATGTTTGTGACAAGTTTGGAACCTGGGAGAATTCGCGCCGACTAAAATTTTGCTTCATAAATTTCATTTGACCAAGGAAACCTGAAATTACAGCCTTTGTTGTTAAATTTAGGCTGTCCCCTTGTAACTGCAAATTAACGTCAAATGTTTTATATTTTTTATAATTATTTTTATTATAATAAAAAGATTTTGAGTTTTTGTTTAAAACCCTATTTTTGATCATACATACCGAGCTTATACAAAATTTTTCAATAAAAGCGAATGTGCAAATCAATAATAATAAAACATAATTTTTGATTTAAAAAACAGTACGTGTGAGACATTTGCAGGGCAGTACTCAATTTTCACTATTGTACTCAGTAGTTAAGATCTGACAGAATTATTGTCTTTTGTGTATACTTAGTCTCAGAAAGTGAAAACGTATTACATATTTGCTGTTACCATGCCAGTTTAGTAAAATATTACATAAAGTAGTTAAATGATAAAATTTAAAACAAACCAACAAATCATTCAATGAAAATATTAACATCCCTACGTTATTCAAAAGCCTAAAGGTTGGATTTTATTATGAAAATATGCAGGGACCATGTAATGCAATGCAATATTAGTAGTATAAGCAACATAAATAACTATTTTTCTATTTAGCCTCTGGTCTCTATATTATTGGACCCAGTAATTGCTAAACAATTTCAACAACTACTATCAATATAACAATTACATTGATGTACCTCACAAGGGCAAGATATTACTTAGTAATAATTGTTTCTTGGTGCATGTATCTTTCGAAGAGTTACGTCCCTAAAATTCCAGAACAATTTACCGGATTTAAGGCTATGTGGGTGTGTAAACATGTTTTACCAACTTTAACAACTCCTCAAATCGATCTTGTTTATTTTGTAACAGCTGTCTTCGAAACAAAAATTCAAACAGCAGGTTAGCGAAGTTATGAATATGAGTGTGCACTGATAAAAACCTTTTGACCACCCTTCATTGGGACTATATTGTTATATACTCCGTTGGTTCAATTAAAATTTTAAAAAAACTTTTTTTTTATTTACTCTCAATTTCTAGAAACTTTTATTTACATCAACAGCTGATTCGAATATCACAAATATAATACAACATAAGCTCTTCGTCGCACTAACTAACTACTGCGATGGTGAGCTGCTCCTTTTAAAATCAGTATCGAAAACTCCACAGTTGCCGTGCCATTTCGAGACTAATTTTTTTCTGATTCGAATATCACAAATATAATACAACATAAGCTCTTCGTCGCACTAAATAACTACTGCGATGGTGAGCTGCTCCTTTTAAAATCATTATCGAAAACTCTACAGTTGCCGAGCCATTTCGAGACTAATTTTTTTGTCCAAACATCGATGTACTGGAATGAAACCAGGGCCGGCTTAGGTAAATTTCGCTACACCGCCCCCCCTTTAATTCTGATCGTCCCGGTCAGAAACATCCTCTCCATGGTAGGGAGCGAGTCGATCTAAATGGACCACCTTCAACTTGGGGTTTCGACGGATACGGTAGACCACGTAAATAAGCCTCTTGACCACCTCGTATGGACCATCACAGGCGGGTGTAAGCTTTGGAGATTTACCCTTACTCCGTTGGGGGTTGTATAGCCAGACTTTGTCCCTCTCTTGGAACCCGACTGAATTGGCTTTGAGGTCGTATCGCGTCTTCATCCGGTCACTGGTGGCCAACATCTGCGTTCGGGCTAATTCGTATATTGCCAGCATGTTATGTCGGAGCTGGTGGCATATTAGTTGATGTCTTGGGAAGGTTCTTCGGGGGAGCCGAAAGCCAAATCGCAGGGTAATCTCTTTTCCGAATAGGACCCTGGCTCAAGTCAGGCCTGTACTATTATGTACGGGTGAGCGATATGCCAAAATGAATAGGGGAATATGCTCTTCCCAATCACGCTGATTATTGCTGACGACCTTGGATAGGTGTTGTTCCAAGGTCCTGTTGAATCTTTTCACCATTCCGTCTGACTGTGGGTGCAATAGTGTTGTTCTCGTTTTCTTGATCCCCAACATCGTGCAGACCTTCTGAAGTACATTCGATTCGAAGTTACGCCAATGGTGTGAATGTAGTTCCATCGGCAAACCTGCTGAATAGTTGTTCTACTAGCACCGTCGCTACCGTGGTTGCCTCTTGGTTGGGTATCGCATATGCCTCAGGCCATTTGCTGAAGTAATCCATTGCGACCAGAATGTATTTGTTCCCCCTCTCAGACTCGGGAAACGGACCGGCGACATCGATGACAATTCTCTCAAATGGGACGCCCGCATTGTACTGCTGCATTCTGCCCTTGGTCCGTGTCTTGGGGCCCTTACTTTTTTTTAATGGTGGAAATCCATTATGGACAATTTGAGCTTAGAGTCTATCACTCAAGTTAGTGTGGGACTCACACCCACTAAAACCACCTTGTTGTTTCTGCAGTTATAAAGGTAGTGGTACTGTTATTTCTAACTTGCGTCGCCACCTTCCTGCCTTTCTTTGCCTTCATCACACCATTCTGTTTAAATCTTCTTTCTACTTTTCCTCTATAATTTCCCTTATCCATTTGTATATAATTTCCTTGTTCTCTTTACTTTCTATCATTAGTTATTATCACGTTAGATGGTGTTATCCTTTCACCAATCGTTGTTTCTGTTCTTGTTTTATTCCTTGCATATCTTTCGCAGTCAAAAACCACGTGCTCCATTGTCTCCTCAATTTGGCACATATCACAGTTACTATCCCTTATTTTCCCTATCCTTTTCAGGTATGCTTTGACACTACCATGCCCAGACAAAAATTGTGTCATAAAGTAATCTGTAGTTCTATATTTGCTGCTCGCCCATTTTGTTAGGTTTGGTATTAGTTTCTTTGTCCATTCTACTTTTCCCGTTAGCGCATCCCATTCTTTTTCCATTCTTTTAGCGTATTATTCCTGTTTTCTCTGTATTTTTTATTTTCGTAATTTCTTCTACCGTCAGATGGATGGGAGGAATACCGGCTATAACTGCCGTTGCCTCATACGAGATCGTTCTATATCCGCTTATTACCCGCAGCAGCGCCTGTCTTTGTATTTTTAACATCATGTTCTTATATCTTTTTATCTTCATACCTCTAGTCCATGTTGGTGCCCCGTACAAAAATGTTGATTGTACCACTCCATAAAGCAGTCGTCTCTTTGCGGTCCCTTTATGTTTTTCATAATTTTTCCAAGTTTTGCTAACTTATCTCCCACTTTGCTTACTGCATTTACCATATGTGTCCCGTATGTACCTTGGTGATCGATAAATATACCGAGATACTTTGCTTTTTTTGGTGTTATATTTAGATCCCCTATTTTTATTTTTATTTTTTCTCTTATTTTCTGCATTTTTGTACCTTTGAGTAGCACCGCCTCGCTCTTTTCCGGTGCCCATTTCAACTTTGCCTCTTTCACCCAGTCTCCTATTATTCTTATTGCCTCATTTGCTTTTTCAACCAGTCTGTCAGCGTTTGGCCCTTCCACATATAGTGCCAGGTCGTCTGCGAATGCTATCGTATTTGCCCCAGTTGGCAGCTTCTGATTTAGAAGATCATCGTACAATATATTCCATAACGTCGGTCCTAGTACTGATCCTTGTGGTACGCCTGTGCTCATTTTTAACGTTTTTTCTTTCCCGAGTATAATACTTCTTTTGGAGAAATAACTCTCTATTATTCTTATTAAATATTCACTAATCCCTTTCTTCTCCATTTCCTTAACAATACGTTTCCATAATGCCGAATTGAATGCATTTCTAACGACAAAAGTGATGAGTATCACCCAGCCCGCTCTAGTGCTCCTTGCTTTGTCACGAATCCAGTTTGCTGATTTTACTGTTGATTTCCCTTTCCGAAACCCAAATTATCTTTTTGAAATTTTTCATCTCCTAATTCTTTGTCTATTCTGTTTCTAATTAGTGTTTCAAATACCTTACCCATAACATCCAACAGGCAAATGGGTCTATATGATGTTGGGTCATTCATAGGTTTAGCGCCCTTCCTCAGAAATATTATTAGCCTTCTTCCAGATTGTAGGGAATTCCTGTTTCTTTATTAATTCGTTATACATAAGTAGTGTCCACCGTAATAAGAGGGGTCCTCAGTTCTTGTAGAATGAATCGTCAATGTTTAGAGGATAGTTTGTCACTTTGTCATCAAGAAATTGTCTCAAACAATGGATTAGGCGACAAAAGGACATCGTAGGTGTGACAAAGTTGACAAAAAGTGACAATTTGGCTAGACGTAGATGGTGAAGAGATCACCAATAATCAGAAGGGTTTGCTGGGAAAAGTGTATCGCTTATCAGTAGTTTTGATCTCTTCTTCTTCGCTAGCTGTTCATCTATCCTTCTTTAGCGAAGGCTTGTACGAGGGGTGGGCTAACCTAGCGTATCGCTTATCAGTAGTTTTGATCTCTTCTTCTTCGGTAGAATGTATATTTTTGCGGTCTTTGTTTATCACGTACACTACTTAACTTTCATTGTTTAATAGTTTTACACTTTTTAGACAGTTCTTTACTTTGTTATTTTAGTTTGAAATAAGCTTATAATTACCAGGTAAAAGAAAAAAAAATGACCCATGTAAGATTAGAACCTATGATATTAATCACTACCATGGCACTATAACCAACTGAGCTAGTGAGTCATTTATTGTTCTTTTAAGTATTTTTCTACATGAAATATAAATGATGATTTTTAATTCAATTTATTTCGATATAAACAACAAAAATTTATTCTCAGAAAAACACATTCATTTTTATAGTATCATTTACATATTATCCGAATATTCATTAACAAAATTTTCAATTTCACATAGGTTTACAAGTCCTTCTTCACATGTTCAAATCGTCGTCCATACCCCAAGCGGTAGTTTACTGACATCTCGAGAAAGAGAATTGGTAATGAAACTTCATCTTTAGGTAGATGATAGTAGGCAAATTTGTCCTCTGATATATAGTAGAAAGCATCATAATATTTTGAATTTCGACATGGTAAAAAGTCTGCATTCGTTATAATGTTTTCACTTTTTTGAGTAGGTGACACCAGTTTGAAACTATCAGAACACTTTTTACATTTTGATGACTGTAATATCATATCATTGTTAAAACACCAAGGAAATTCTGAAACTTCATCACAAGGCTGACAATAGACAATAAGACTGTTTATGGCTAAATCTTGAGACAAACTAATGTGTTGCATTGTTAACATCTTGATTTATTTGTATAGGAGTAATGCGCTTTGAAGAAATTTTTGCTAGATTATGAAATCTTTTTCTATTCTCAAAGACGTCTTGATTCCAATTTCGCTTCAAATTTTGTTTTTCTGAAATTGACATTGGTGCTGATATCCATTTACCATACAAATCTCTGATTTCATGCATGTTAAAAGAAGAACAATGACTGCATTGTAGAGCAATGTCTTCCAAACGGGTAGTATTCATCTTTGATCACATCTTTGTCAGAATAACTTTTACACTTTAGACATGTAATTAGAACTGTTACCTTGTAAGGCATTTTGTAAACTGATTTTTGTTTGTACATAATGTGTGTTTTATTGTGACCATTTCAAACCTCGATGTCATTATTCATAATTTTATAATGAAGCTGTCTTCTTTGGATGGTTAATTGATAGGTCTGTTGAGAATCATGTAACAATTTTTCTTCCAAATGGGTAGAGCTCATTTTTTTCTTGTTGAAAGCAGATCTGATACTGTAAACACTTTGAAAGGGTACTACCATCTTTACATACCTCAATCAGTGCTTAAATGAAATGCGTTTTTTACTAATTTCTGAAAAAAGTTACTGTTATAGTTAGTCTGAAAAAAAAGAATATCCAGTGGGTTCTAAAATTATATGTATCCCCAAGGTAATGTATCAGACTCAATGCGATTTTTTTGTTCTATTGAATAGACCTCATGTTTATTTGATCTTATTAGGTTATGTGATGCCTCCTTTACAGAGTTATAAAACAGACATTGATAGAAATCTTCAAAAGTAATTTTTCTCTAAGCACATTTTTTTATACCTTTAACTTTCTTAATAATTGCATTTAAAATTCTTAAGGCATACATTTTTTATCTCAAACCAATAAACTCAAGCAAAATTTTACCATTAATTTCATCTTTCATTTTACCTAAGACTTTTTTATTAATTTGAGAAATTTGATATATATTATCTGGAAGATAGTCTGACATATCAAACCTATGGAGTTCTTTTTTAATTTATTCGTAAATATTGTCTACAAAGAAGTGATAAATTAAAGAATCTGTGTCCATATATAAAAGTTTTGCTTTTTTTCCAAAAGTTTTTAGAATATAGTTATAGTGAAAGTCATATAGGTATGTTTTTGAAATATCTAGAATGGAAGATCCATATATATATATATATATATATATATATATATATATATATAGGTTTATTGAAAATAATTTCCGTTTTGTTCATTTCTATAATCACCATATTCTCTTCAAAGATATGACTACTATGAAAATTTGGTTGAGATATATAGTAGTTTGCACCGAATCGCCCTTTCCATCTGTTAACCAACTTTACGTTTTTATATTTTCTTACGTTCTCCATTGTTTTACCGAACACACTGTTTTTTCAAAATTATTAGTGCTTTGCATTCTAGACTGTGTATTCAAGTCTATATATTTTTTCATCCATCGTGACTGCTTAAATTTTAGAATGTTATGTATTTTAGATATTTTCAACCCGGCTTCAAGAGCCTGTTTCAAATTTTTATAATGAATCACATACTTTTGTTTATTGTAAAGTGTTGTTAATAATTTTTTATTTTGAGAACGTAAAGTTGGTGGTACCATACGTTCCGGACAGAACGGGAGATCTTTATGACTTTCATGTAGTTCGTTTGGAAAATCTATATCAACTTCAAAAATGTAGCCACATTCAGAGTCATCTGAAATATTTTGAATGTTCACTGAATAAGGGTCTACCCATTCAAAATGCTCGTAAGGTAAGGGCTCACACATTGCTGTCCCATACATGTTGTTAATATCATAATACATTAAATAGGAAGTTAGTTCACTAGGGTTGAACTCTTCCTTCATGTAGGGCTTGTTAGCCCTTCCATACCGGTTTGAGCATTGTGATATGCCACCTCTAATTCCAGATTCAATGAACATAATCATATCAATGTCTGTTAGAAGTTCTAATTAAATGTCCGTTACCTTTAACATGGCATCGAAAGCTAGCCCTGGAGCTGTGTAATAATGTGCTGGGTCTAATTCATAAGTTTTTAGACTAAATTCTCGAATATATCATCTAACAACAATACATCAGTTTTCAGGTACAATTCAGAATATTGTGTGTTCCTAATATTAAACTTTTGCCAAACATTTTTCGCATGATTATAATCATCTCTAGAGATACTAGTTTCTTCTAACTTGGTATCAAAACATTTTATATCTGGTAGATGAGTTTCCTGTAATTTTTACCAACTATCAATATAATCATAAGGAAAAACACCTTTACGTTGAAGTAAATTAAATTCATGATCAGTATTTTCGTGTGATCAACTTTTAACTAGGTTCTAAATATGAACTTAACTTACTGGCCATGAATCGAAATGAATCTAAAAATCTAAAGGAAATTTTGGTATTGGCAATTTGTTTGGTAAAGAAAATGTAACGTTGTTTATTAATTGGCAGTAAACTGACAGTTCCATTAATAGCAGTACTTAACGCTTTTATAAATAAATGACTGCCATATCCTGATAAATTGTGAAAAAATACAGGAACGTTATAATCATGCTTATAATTAATATTGCAGGAATTATGAGCAGCCCCTCTAAATTCACCTGCAAGGTGACAGTGATCGTGCACTTTAATGTCACCATCTTGAAATTTTTTACAACAAATATGACAATGTTCTGAATTAGCATAAAAGCTATGTTGTTGAGCTGATAGTGGTTTCATTGGCAAGGGATTGTTAAAATTATTATCAAGTTTATAAGCTATTTCTTGAAGTTTCTTAACAAACCATATATCACAATCCCTACCAGTATATTGATAGAATTCAGAAAGTGAATCATTATAAGCACATTTTACATAAAAAGCTATGCTAAATGGTATGTGTTTCTGATATTTTTGTGTAGAACTTGTTGATTTTTTATCTTCATACCTCTCTAGAATACTTTCAAGATCAGCATATATAGTAAAAGGGACAAGTTTTTATGATTTTTAAATTTTAAATTTTCATCTGTCTCTGAAGGAGTGACAATTTTGGTAGTATTCATAACTTGACATTTTATGAAATGTTTATCTAAATTTTCCTTTGTTTTAAAATGATTTAAACATCTTTCACACAACCATTTTTTATGAGAAAAATTTCCCATTTGTCTATTTAAGAGTTTGGATAAGTCTTTTATAAGAGCAAAATGGAATATTCTATTTTTTTTCAGAATTATTTTCATTGTCATCATCTGAATTTGAATTAACAGAATGATCGAAAGTTGACAACAAGAGTAAATTTATGCGAGGTGAATAATTATTTTTGCTTAAACTCACAGGAACTATACTCTTTTTATTAACCATAAATAAGTTAATAGACAATTTGTTATTTTCTTCAAATTTTGGGATATCTTTCAAAGATATAGGAAATTGAATATTATCATATTTTAAAACTCTACTAAAATGCTGATAAGAACTGATTCTACATGGGTTTTTGTTAGCATCACATGGATGCAATGCTGCAACAATTGATCACAAAAAACAATACTCATCATTATTTTTTATATTTAAAACTGCTTTTGTTTTCTTAATAAATGCTGCTACGTCCACAAAAGTTGACATACCAAGATTTATTGGTCTATAATGATTTATATTTACTTTTAAATGCAATATTTCATACAAAGCCCATCCAGCATCACGTTCCTGAAAATTTTCCAATTTACTTAAAATCTTATTTTCAACATTTTCCATAAACCACTCTTTAAAGTTAGTATTAACGTCTATAACTTCATTTTTGTTTAAAAAATGTTTAATATCCGTTTCTCCGTTAGATGTTTTTATAAAGTTTGCATAAAATATACAAATAACTTTTAACAAAGACTTCAATTCCTTTTTAATTTTTGCTGAAAAACTTTTGAAAGCTTTTTTAAGGAATTCATGTGGTTCCTTTATTGTAAAATTGACAATGATTCCTGATTTTATCTTATTTTTAAAACATGACTCTGTATCTTGCCAAACTAAGTTTCTAATTACAAGATTTCGATTGTTTAAGCCTTAATTTATTTTTAAATTGCAAATAATAATATTTAAGAAAAGTTAAATTAGCTTCTAATTTCGAATAATTTTTTATCGGCCGCTCCTTATTTTTTAAGTATTTTTTAAGTAGAAGTATACTTTTTTCAAAAAATGAAATATTCTGTTTTTGTTTTAACTAACTTACCAACAATTTCAATTTTCTTAACTACATTAGCAACAATACACTCCATCTTACACGAAAGAAATTATAGGTTAACAACAATTTAAGATCTGTGCTTCACTATTAGGTACGCGGCCTTTTATTTTCTTTATTAGCTTCTCTGAGGTCATCATCACCCTCATGAAATGTGATACGCTGGCAATCAAAACAATAAACATTTCTACTTTGAAAGCCACTACGTAAATTATTTACATTAAAACAAATGGTACAGTACAAGATCTTCTCAATGACTATTGCAATAACAGTGAATTACTAGCAGATAAATAAAGTGCATACGTAATTCATGGAAACTAATAAATTTAATTAAGGTAACAAACATCATGTGATTTTGATTTATCCCAAAGGTTAACAAAAAACATCATTTTTCGAGAGATAACGATTTTTACAGACAGACTGGCGTCTTATGTTTATGTTAATTGCATTTTTAACGACTTACTGGCGTCGATCATCAATTTTCTTACAGATAAGCAATGTAAAATTAATGTTTCCATATTGCTGACGTAAATTGTTTATCACAATTATATGTGATTTATTAATACAAGGCATGTAGTTGGTTAGCAAATGGAGTTTTCTATTTTTTTGCATTAATAAACAAATTACTACTCCTCCTACATAAGTTATTAAAAGTGGTTTTCTATTTGTAAGCTTCAATAAACAAATTACAGCTCCTCCCATATAATATTTTGATTGGTGATTTACATAACTAATCTAAATTATACAAGTTTGTTTATTACTGTATTTCTATTTGAAAGGGTAGGATTTTATATACAAAATGGTTGCATTAATATAATATTTGTTTTGTAAAGATATAACTCCACCCATGAGAATTATGGTAGCAATTCTATATTTAGAATGGTTTGATTAAAATATAAAGTATAATATAATAACAACATGTTATTTAATAAATAGAGATTTTTATAAACATGCGAAATATGTCTTTAATATTATTAGATAAGTTGCACAATTTTAAGTTTGGTAAGCACGTTTTAATTTTATATATAAAAGTTTGTGATCTGCTGACTATATTCAGTTTAAACTTTTGAATTTTAAATATCAGCAAACATGGCCACCGTTCCAACAACTTTATTAATAACAACCCAAGATTCAACAAAATTCCCGCTAAATATGGCATTGGTGGTGATGAAACAAATTTTTCGGTAAGTTTTTTTTAAATTTTCTTTCATCAATAGGTGTTTATGTTTATTTTCTTATGATTACAGTTATGGTGTGAAGGAAATCAAATTAAAGCGAAATGCGGTATCAGTTGCTTTAACGTATTCCCCAAGGGAACAAACGTTGAAAAAGAAGTTCGGCAATGTTCCAGTTAAGTATGTTCGTATTAGGAACTTCTATTATTTGAGAAAGCTGTCACCAGATTTAATTTTAACCTTGAAGATGATGAGGAACTACAGCAATTGGAACAGTTAGAGGAAAGGAAACAGCAGTTGTCTAGTCAACCCTAAAAGAATTGGAGATTAATGATTCCGAATTTCAAGAATCACAAGTATTTGATGTCACTGAGTTATGTTAGTTCCTCGTTTAATTTATATATATATATATATATATATATATATATATATATATATATATATATATATATATAACCACTTTACAAAAATTTTATTGGGTTTCTTTCGTTTCAAGATCCGTTCAATTAAAAATGCATTGGGATATTTAACTTTTAACAATTGTTCTTCATAGAAACCACCCAAAATGTCATGATTGTTTTCATCAACCAGCAGGTATGTTGTTGGAATTGTAAGCTGAACTTTCTTTATCTTGAATATCTCTGTGGACGAATTTGGTTGGTATTTTTTATCAAAAACTCCTCGTAATTTTGATATACGAACATAATCACCGACTTGAAATTTTCGTTTCTTTGGTGCCACTTTAATTCTATTATAGACTGTTTTTAATAAATGCTTTTCATCCTTTTTCATGACCTCAAATGGTTTCATACCTATGGTTCTATGTTTGGTATTTCTTCAACAATTTGCCTCTTCACAGTACTATTAGGGTTCATTTTTTAAATAATTATACCGGCCTCTCTCAATTCCTCAATAATTGATGTTATTTCGTTTGTGTGGCATGTATGTCCTGCTGTTTGTGAAGCGGGTAGTAATCGTAACCTATCAACAAGTTTATTTGGATCATCCCAATGAACGTAATCAATTTTACTGTTATCCACTTCCATAAAAATTCCTTGCCCTGCCACCATAGGAGCAATAATTTTTTTATATTTTTTCATTTTGCTACCATCTATTTGTTTGTCAGGTTTATAATAACGTCTATGGGCATTAGTTTTTGCTACAATTTGTTTATAATTATCTTCATCTTCTTTAGAGTAGCCTTTCGGTCGTTTTTTGAACAATAATTCATATAACGCCATACTACCTCGATATCGTTTCTTTTTAATGATAATATCAGATCCATCAATATCTAATCTTGAGTCACCAATCATTAGTTTCTCAGTATCGGTATCTAATCTGACACCATACTTATGATCAAATTCCTTATTATCATCATCATAATACAAGTCATTTATATATTTTCTGGGTAATGGATCATACTGGTCTAAATAGTCAACATAGGATTTTTCAGCAATATCAGCAAACCGTCCAGGTGTTGCAGGAGAATGTAATGATCCTATCTCATCATCAAATGTGATTTCTTGAAGAATTGCCATTTTATTTTCACTCGGATCTTCATTTTCATCTTGCAATAATCGTAACTGACCTGTAGGTGTGGATAAACTCGTTGAAAGTTTACGAGGAATCTTCGGTGTTTCCTGATACAGCGATTCAGATTGATGTGATAGTACTGATGGTTATAGTTCATCGTTGAAAATAAAATCTTTTTCCTCATCAACATGACTAGGATCCTCAGTTTTAAAAAAAAATTTTTCTTCTTCCATCTTACTAGCTCCATCCATTTTATGTTCCTTGTGACTCAGTTTACTTTCAATGTCCTTTAGATGTTTTGTTATGGGAGAAAATAACTTTTCCTTAACAATTTCACCATGTTTGAGAAGCTGTAATTTTTCTTTTACAATTCTACGTTTCTATACAAGACGTTTTTTTAGTTCCTTCTCTGATAGATTCATGTTGCTAATTAGACAGTTAGTATCTGGGTGTCATGAGCTTTTGATCCGCTTTTATCTGCTATTATCCGCTATTGATCTGGTTCAATCAGTTTCTGATATATCTTACACTTATGATGTTAATGATTATACTGAAAATAATTGTGTTATTCGAAACATATATAGTGATCACAACCTCTTCTGTAACATCCCTCATTGATGTTGCTGTCTTTAGACATAAAAATCCATATGGTGTGTACAAACACATCATTATAAACATGTTTCAAATTTAAATCATCTTGTTTGAAAAGAACCAAAAAATTTGCGTTATCTCGAATGAGTTGTTTTGGAACCTTCGCATACGTCTGCGACAGATAAATCGAGTCCACTAGACTGTGCTTTCCCATAGAGAAATATTGACGTATAACATCTTGATTGTCACAACCCACATAATGAAATATAAATATTGATTTTTTTTGCTTCTGAAGGATGTAGAATATTTTCGCTAGCATTGAACGGGTGATAACCGATGCCTTGTACTGGCTTTAGTAACTTCTCCAGATAAATACAAGGATACAAGGACTTTGAATAAACATAAACATTCTCAAATCTCAGTCCGTTCAGGTGTTCAACTTTATTATTATTATTATTAACCATAACATTGGTTTTACCGCAATGGCTTGGCCCCACCAGAATACACCTCACAGTTGACGGAAACAATGGACCATGCTTTTTATTTTCAGGTAGACTATTGAAATTATCATTTTCAATAGCTAAAGAAGTTTTTTGTTTTATCACCCTCATTCTTTGACACATTACTATAAAATGAGATAAATATTCACAAAACAAATAATATATGTTAGTTTTAAGTTGATATTTAATGAAATAACACCATGAAGTTATATTCAGGTCAAGGTTTATTAAATTCAGCTATAAATAATTTACCGTTTGAAATGCATATACCAGGTTATAATTATTGTGGCCTGGAACAAAACTCGAACAACGTCTATTGCAAGGATGTCTACCAACAAATCCACTAGATGCTAGCTGTTTGAAACATGATAAATTTTATGAAAGTGATACAAAGTTACGTCATAAGGCAGATAAAATATTAGCTGAAGAAGCTCTTCAGAGATTTCATTCTAAAGACGCATCTGTAGGAGAACGAATAGCAGCTCTCGGTATTGCAGGAGCAATGAAAACTAAAGTGAAATTAGGTATGGGCTTGAAAAGACCTACTAATAAACAAACGAGTCGAAAGTGTATAAAGTTAATGGAAAAAACTAAACTTATGATTGAAATACTCTCAAGAATATACAAGACGGCATAACAATTTTGAATGGTAATGATGTGGAATCCATTAAAAAAATACCATCACAACGCAGAAGAAGAAAACCAAAGGTTCAAATAAAAATAAATAAACAAAAAAGAAAAACCTGTAAATGAAATTGATATGAATATGGAAATTGAATATAACCGAAAACGTAAAAGGGATACCAGTGATGATGATATTTATAATTCTGAAAATATAAAACGTCGTCTAATATCTCCTCAAACTCGTAAAGTTCGAGTGGGTAAAAGAAAATTACAACAACTTAATGATGAAGAATTCCTAAAAAGTTAAAACTTGATTTAGATGAACCTCTTATTTTTGACAATCAACAAAATCGAAAAAGAAAACTAGATGATAGTGATGGTGGTTTTGAACGTGACACTACCCCAGTGGCAAAAGTGAACAGAATCAATTAGTATAAAAAATAGTTTCACTTAAAATTTTATCAGTATTTACTGAACATTCATATAAAACGTACTATAATCAAGAGAGAAGTATGGTTAAAATAAAGTCAAGGTGTAAAACAAAAAAGTTAAGAAAAAGTGGAGTGTTTGAAGAAAAAACCGTGCAGAAAATTTCTAGGGTTTACAAGAGCCTATAAGTCAAATAAGGAAACACGTGCTTAAACATAAACCTCGTACTTTAGGTGCTGCCATAAAAGTTGCATTGAAATCTGCTAAATCAATTAAGAAACATATCAAGTCTACTCCACCTCGTATCATACGATTTGGGATCGATCGCTACCGGAGGATCAGCTGTTGCAAAGGTAATAAATGATGCTAAGATGGCAAAACAAAAATTAAAGGAAACTAAACGACATAATAGACAAATGTCTATTGTTATAGGAGGAAAAGGACTATACTTATGTCCTTACAAAAAAGGCTTCGGTCTTTTTTTACACCCTCCAAAAAACTACCACAACGTCCGCTAACAAATATTGATATAGATAGATACGCAAAAATCTGGAAAATTCCAAATTTCCGAGGAGTGTTCATGAGAGACAATTTACCTAAAAAAATTCATAAAATTGAAAGAGGAATTATGAACTTAGATTCTACAATTGGTCCTGGAACTCATTGGACAGCATATAAGAAAAGCAGTTCAACAGTAACCTATTTTGATAGCTTTGGAAACCTTAGGCATCCATTTGAAGTTATAAAATATTTTAATTCCACTGAACTATGTAAAATTGTATATAACTATAATAAGTTTCAGAACTATAACAGTTTTAATTGTGGACACTTATGTTTATATTTTTTATCTCAATAAAAGGCGTAAATAAATCAAATTTGTCTCATTACTTTAAAAAACCTTTGAACAATATACATATCATATTTTTTTATATAAATGCCTGTTCCTACCGATGAATAATATCAGTGTACGGTTCTTATGGACTGCTGGTGTAACAAGTGTGGAACTAAAAGAATAATTACTGAAAAACGTAACTCTAGCTCTACTGTTTATTGTCTATATTGTGAAACACCCATGCAAAGAAAATTACTAAATTCAAGCTGCTCTGTGTGTTGTGCTTCAAGAGGTAATTAGAAAAAAATGGCCGACAATAGAAGAGGTATAATACTAACTTTTAAATGTGATGATTGTGGTGCAAGTTTTCAAGTTTACAAGTGTGGTATATGTACAGATTATGGAATTCAAAGGGTCTCATATTATACCAGGTGCCGAAACGAAATATTAGTATTAATGCGAGTTGAAACTTGTTAATAACTACGTAATAATAATTTAGTTGAAAATTGTAAATAGTAAAAATAATTAAGTGAATATATTTAATAAAATCATACAAATAGTTTTAGTTATTTGGTAACCTTTGACAGATTAAGATGTCTTCATATACATTTACGTTCTCTGAACGTGCTTCTATTCTCAGTAACAAGATTTACCCACCAATTATTCTAGAAGATAATGCTACGTATGTCATGGGGTTAATTGATTTTATGACCTTTAATACCATCTCAAATATCGATGAAACCAATAACAAGTTTTATATTAACGGTATGAAATTAGAATTACCGGTGGGCACCTATGAAATACAGGATATTGAAAAAACGCTTCATACTTTGCTAACTGATCATGAAGAACAACAAAAGGAGACAGCTGTACCATCTGTATTATCATCACAACCTATACAGAAGAATTTGAAACCTGTGGAAAAATATGATAATAAGAAAAATAAAAAAACAGAAAAACCTGTATTAATATTGAGAGCTAATCATAACACATTTAAATGTGAAATAAAATGTAACAAAGAAATTGATTTTGAGAAATCTAACACCATTAGTCCTTTATTAGGATTTAAAAATAGAAAATTAAAACCTAAGAAATGGCATTACTCAGATTATCCAATCAGCATTTCAAAAGTAAATGCTATTTGCATTGAATGCAATTTAATTCAGAATTCTTTCAACAATGATATACCAGTGCATATAATACACATGTTTTACCCAAATGTCCAGCTTGGTTACAAAATTGTTTAAAACCCCACCAACGTTATTTATCTACCAATCAATACAAGATATATAAATGAGATTATTATTAAAATAACAGACCAAAATGGAAATTTGGTTAATTTTAAAAGTGAAGTTGTTACGATAAGATTGCATTTAAAACGACTTAATTGACATGGTTTATGATAATCCATCTCATTATTTATCACAACAGGAACAACTATAAAATATCTACAGCCAATCTATAAAAACGCCAGTATCAAGCAACAAGTGAAACAATTAACACCTATCAATAAGCAATTTTTAGTATCTTTGGGATTCAAGGTACGAACTTAACAACGGCTAAACATAAAGAAGAAAAAAATAAGAAGAAAAAGAAGAAAACTATAGAGAGAGGACAATTCAAAGCACTCATTTGCAGAATAAAATTAAATATAAGTGTATGACTTAAAAAACTTTTGTGTTTGTTCCGGTGTGTGTTTAAACAAAAAAAATGACGCTTAACATACTACGAGTGGCTGATAATGTGCTTGTGGATAATGCTATAACCAATTTTTAATATCATTCCTACACACCTTATGCAAATACTATATTTTTCAATAATGATGAGATAAGAATCCCTATACAAACTCAAGACGTGTACACTCTACCCTCTCACAGTTTTCTGTACCTGGAACGAAAACTTTTAAACTCAGAAAATAGATTCATTGATAATGGTTTTGCATTCCTCTTTGAAGAAATTCGTTATGAACTTGGTGGAACAGTAGTCGATCGAACAAGAAATCCTGGAATCACATCAACGATTAAGACTTATCTATCATATTCCTAAAACGAAATAATTCGATGGTATAATGCAGGATGGAATCTTGAAGGCACTCCAAATATGTGTGACGCTAACGGAAATTTTGCAGTATGCATTCCTCTAAAATTACTACTTGGCTTTTGTGAGGCTTTTCGTCGCCTAGTGATTTCAGCAAGTCAGAATTTAATTCTGATACGTGCCAAAACAGACAGCAACGCTGCAGTTAGTTCTGTAGCTACAGAAAAACCAAAAGTTCACCTAAATAAAGTTGTTTGGAAAGTACCTCATGTGTCATTATCTGATGCTCACAAAATCCAATTTTTGCAAGATGTAGAACGTGGAAAAGATTTGCCTATCGGCTTTCGTTCTTGGGAGTTGTTAGAGTATCCACTTTTACAGCAAAGTCAAAAACATACCTCGGCAGTGAAAACGACAAGTCAACTGGAAAAACCTCGTTTTGTTATTGTAGCATTCCATACTGATCGAAAAAACAATATTCACAAGACTATGTCAGAATTTGATCATTGTAACATCACAAATATAAAATTGTATTTAAATTCTGAAGTTTACCCATATGATAATTTAAATCTCAATTTTGATCAAAAGAATTTTGCAACACTTTATGAAATGTTTGCTAACTTCCAAGCGGTATATTATAACAGAGAGTTCATTCAAGTTTCTCTAACTCCAGAAGACTTTTCTAAACAAACCACATTATATGTAATTGACTGTAGCCGACAAATAGATACCATTAAAGGTGGAGCTGTTGATGTCAGATTAGAATTCGAAACAAGCAAGAATATTCCAGAAAAAACTACTGCACATTGTCTCATTCTTCATGATCGCCTTGTAAAATATAATCCTTTAATTAATGTTGTAAGAACAATGTAAAAATATTATGTAATATAAATAAAAAATATTATAAATTATTTATTTAGAGCCATTACAATTTTTTGTAACAGCGCAACTCTATTTCTTAAACTAAAAGAGGGGAGAATCTTAAATAAATATCAAATACAGTCTATTAAATTAAAAGTATGAACGTATGCATTTCTTATACTTGTACAAACTGTTTCAAAAACACTGAAAGTTTACTCTTTACTATTGTAACTTTACAGTGGGCAAGAAATACAACAAGAAGTTTCACTCACAATACACCAAGATCAAAATACAAATATTGTAGTACTTGTCTACAGTGCACGTTGTGGTTATTAAACGAAGAATAAATAATAAAGAAAAATGTTCATAAATATTATTCTAAATTTATGTTCACTGTGTATTGTTATTGGAAATGAAGTGTTTTCTCTGAATACTCACCACATAATGGAAGCTTATATATAACACATGAACTGGCAAACCAAACTTCTTTACAAATCAGTTTTAGTAAACTGTTATCAAAGTATCCTGAATTTAAGCTGTATTCTACAAGACAAGGAAACATAACAGAATTAAGAAATAAAACTAGTAATTTTGCAACTGCAGTGTCTGAATCATTAATTGAAAACGAGAACACATCCCTTAGAATGTTGAAAACTGAAACAGAATATTAGGCAACCATTAAACAGTTGGAAGAAACACATATGGCTACTTTAAATGAATATTAATTGCTCTAAAAAATTCGCTGAATGAATCAAAAACAAATCTACTAGAAGTTCGATAAGATTTGGCAGCATGCCTCTCACTCAGTGCAGGATTTAAGGCAGACAGTGACATATGGGCATCTAAGTATGCGGAACTAAGATTTAGAGTTCCACCGTGTACAACAACCTCATCTAATGATTTTAGTAAAAATATATCACATCATTATGTTGCTTTATTACAGTGAAACTATACAAGTTGTATACAAGAATTAAAGTGATGTAATAAAAAATCTTATTAAATTAGAAATATTTTAATAATAAATAGTATATATTTACTTACAGGTTGTTTTGTTATTTTTGCACCTTTTTACACTGAAACTCACTTGTTTTTCACTGCAAGTTCTGTAGCTTTTATAAGCAGTAAATTATTATTTCCTAGAGATTTTTTCCAATTCTATCAACATCTTAGGTTTACAAAATTTTATCTAAGCACTAATTATAAATGAAAAAATCACATCATTTCGAAAGAGAATTTCGCATTGCAACATTTTGTTAATGCAGAGATACACACATATAAACTAAAAAATCAGACGTTTGTAAATAAAATTTCACATTTTTGGTCTTCTTTCATGATAATTAATTAATGATTAAAATTTGCAAAGTGTTATCAATGCAGCGATAGACACTTATAAATAATTAGATGTTTGTAAATAAAATTTTACATGTTTGGTCTTCTTTCACGATAATGAATTAATGATTCAAATTATCAAGCATTCCTGACCTTGTTATTGGAATTAATAATGCAGCTGTGTTTAATTGTTTATATTATTTTTAGAATAAGGTATTTTTTAGCAAAATTTGTCAATATAAAAAGTTTAAGTTTTTTATTTATACATATATTAGGTACACTAATTAATAATACGGTAACTATTAAAAAGAGAGTAAGTGGCTCATTTTTATGAAACCCATTACCCAATGGCCCTCGTTTTTCCCAACCTAAATAATATTTGTGATTCTTTATTTACTGCGCACTTTACATACTATCGAGTTAATAATTACGGGATTCCCCAAGATCAGTTAAATGTTATGAACCTCTTAATCTGATCTGGAACCTACCTTAAATTCTAATCAAGATCTCAATATATGTGAGGTCTCATAAAATTAGCTTTGAAATGATCTCTTCTGAATGTTTATACCTTATTTTAATAAAGTCTGATGCGATAAGTTTTGACGAAACCATATATAGTAATATGTTCTAAACAAATTCCTACAAGCAAATGTATTAATTATGTCCCGTAAAGTAGTAAAGCTTAGTAAAAATTAAAATATGACCATTAATAACAATAAAGTGTAGTCAGTAGTCGGGTAATGAACAGTGGGAGTTAGGGTATATGATCCATGAACCTACAATAGACTGCAAAGCCGAAGCCAATTAAAAGAAGGAGTTTAGATATAATTCGTATTTTTTGCGAGTTCTTACTTGTAAAGATGTGATTTCTTAGAAATTAAGTCAGATCGACCGAGCGGTCAAAGGCGTTGGATTTCACATTCCACATTTAGCTGGATTTTCAAATAACCTATATGAGCCTCCCATCTACGTAGGAAGCCATCCAGCTTCTTCATAAAATGCCTATGAGAGAGATCGATAACATCTGTTTTTTAATACCCAACAAACTGGTAGGATGAAGGTTAGCCAGCGTGCTAAATGAATTGATCTTATAAAGTAAAATCAAGCAAAATGTTAGTTCTTCAGTGGTAGTTGAAGTGTAGACACCAGCAGTATCAATGAGTTTAATTGGTAAACTAACATATGAAGTTCCTGGATTACTGAAAATAACAATCAGCAGCAGTAGTTCGATTACGCATCAAAATAAAGAAACGTCAATACAGATCTCAGAAGAGAGTTTTGACAAGTTCACTAATTATCTGGAAAACGCTTTTGCGTATTATTCCGATCCAGAGAATGACGATCCCGATTTTTTCTGGGACTCTCATGATACCTGCACCGATGGAATCCATTTATGTATCAATGTGTGTTATAACGAAGGTGGGCTGTCATTATGGGAGACGGTGAGGAACAAACCAAAGACAGGTATGAGTTTTAATAAGGAAAATATCCTTCAAATACATAGTGTGCTATGTAAAACACCAGAAAAAGAGTCCGAACCTGAGATATTCGTGGGAGATTCTATTTCTGACCGACCAACCAAGAAAATGCGATACAAGTGCTCTAATCTGACTGAAATACCAGATGAACTGGACGATTAGATTTGGAGTCACAAGTTTTTAATTTTTAATTCATTTTTATAAGAATTATGGAAATCTCTAAATAAAAAAAAAATTTCAATACTGTGTGTTTTATTTTCAATATATGAAAGAGAAAATTAAATAAAATTCTTTTTGCCAGAAATGTTAGCCAAGAAATGGGATCGAACCGGGGACCTGTAATGGGGAATATACCTCTGTAATTAACTCGGCGCTCATTCCACTGAGCCATTTCTGGGTGAATACAAAACAGGGTGTAAAGGTTGCATTATAAAATTGTTAACTGAAGAATAAAGACGTATACGTCATTTTCAATAATGATATTATTGAAAGCTACTATTACTACTGGTTTTGTGATATTAACTTTTATATCACAAAACATTCTATACACAAATATACCACAGGGGGTGGAAAATGTGGCGGTATGCTTTTCTATGAATTGCTCAAATAGATCTGATTTTTCGCTAATGAGGCGGACATTGCTAAATGATGGGCTACTACCAGCATATTTTGCAGAATTTCCAAAAGATGACACCTCAGTACACTACAAACTTAATTTTTTCTTTTATAATGGCACTGAAGAGGATGTTGATGGGTTAAAAGCAAATTATGATTGTCAGCAGGAAGCCGAAGCCGCAGCAATATGTGGTCGACAACAGCTACCAAGTCCACACAATAACTTATTAATATTATTATGCTTTGCTGTTATATCTTTGATATTATTGTTGGTAAAAGTTATGTTGAAATGTATAAGATCTATACACTCGATAATAAAATAATTTCTGGAAATAAAAATGCGTGTTATGTTTCATTCATTTATTGAGGTAAAATCTTATTGATTAACCAATCATAAATATCATTACAATTTTTATAGCACATTTGTATTCTGCGTATTCTTCATTAGAATCTTCGTAATGATAGCCACAGTCTATGGGATATTTACTTGTCTCACGGTCCTTCTTAGTCACGTCTCTCAACTTTACGGCGTTGATGTTATGCTCCAAATTTACAAACTTCACATGAGAGCATCTGGGGAGAAGAAAATTCAAAATCATATTCAACTGGCTTACATCCCAGATTCCACCATTGTAGCTGAGTCCATGAAGAAAATTCTCACAATATCTCACGGTTCGTCGATCATCCTTGCACAGCAATTCAAATGGCTGAGGAGGTTTTAAACAGGTAATGTACGACACTCGTTGCATGAGTCTTAATAGCCAATTCTTTGGGGACAAATTCCCCGTTAAGGATGAAGCCTTGAATGTCAACGATTGCGATTTCCATGGTGAACTGAAGTTGTAATATGAAGATATAGTCTTTTATGAGAGGTTTCGAAGAATTTCGCTGAGTGGGAGAAACTCCATCAAACAATCGTGGATGATTATACAGAAGGCACGCGTTTTGTCAGGAAAACCGGTTTCAGATTCAATGTCCAGGCGTACATCTACAGTGGAGGATTTCATGCTGTGCTCACGTCGGGAACAATCGATTACGAAGAGAGTGTGATTCTAGTGGCGTGTAGCGTTTGTATGCTTCTCCGTATTCGTTCCTGGGGAAATCCAATTGCCATCTCTCGTTTGGCCAAAATTCTCCATTGAGAGTTAGACGAATGTTAGATATGTGGATGTGATCAAATTCCGTGGGATTGGCCGCTATGTTGCTGTGTTTATTGGTCGGGAAGGCAACAATTACGTATCGAGGGCTCTCTCGAGCAGCACAAGTTTTCACAGCCCAAATTTCTCGTGTGGCGCCTGTCTTCAGAGCAGGCAACTCATGAAGTTCCCATTTACGAAACGGAATAATAATGCCGGTATCCTGTTTAACGGCTTGCAGCAGTTCAAATTTCATGTCATCGTTGGGGAAAATATGCTGAACTTTGAGTTCAATGCTGTCAATCGTCACGCTTGCTTTTGTAGATTTATCAGTAATAATAAAACAATCATCATCATTTCTTGCTCGCACTAAACGTATTGTTTTTTTTCTGCAGGTCACTCGCTGGTAGTCGTTGAAGAGGGAAAACAAATGTTTGAGCGGGATGTACATTCGGAAAGATCTATCTGCTGCATTCACAATTGTTTTACCGGGAAAATTCCAGCCAGCAATAGCTAATTCCCTTGAACTGGTAGGATCATAGCACAGATAACCTCGTATGGTACTTACCACACTGTTCGTAAACCATATTATCGAAGAAAAATGCTCCTGCATTAGGAGATAAGGGAACTTCACCTGCACCTGCCGTTACATTAAATTGACCCTTAACGGCGATATACGAGTCCGCCATGGATAACCAGCAATCGGCTTGGTTCACAGTAATCTCCACTATGTCGTTGTTCCCAAATGACTTTACATAAGGATAGTAGGTTCTGACTTCTATTCTGCGAATGCTTTCATCGAAATTGGGCTTTCGGAAAATATCGAATGCTTGAGTTGACATGATAGCTTAGCGACTGTAGAAATAGTTTATTGGAGAACGTAAGTGATCTCTTCAAATGTTTCGTTGATACTGATTTAGGTTGTGGTATGTTTGTACTTTTATGAGGATGCTCAAATACGAGTAAGCGTCCCAATATTGCTGCAAAAGCTGTTTCAATTCCAGTCTCACAATGATTTCCTCCCCTCGGAAATTGACGAGTTCAGATTCCTGATTGAGAATTCTCAAAGTTATGTTGTGTATTTCTCTTCGGTTGATAGGCAGATAGATAAGATGTTGAGGTGTTTCGCCAATAGCGAAACCAGGATCAACTCCAATGGCAAATTCGTATATCGTGTGTGATGGTCTGTCGTTGTAGAATGCTCCCAATGTGATGTTACTATCGAGATGGATTGTTCGCACTTTTATAATATTCACTGGTAAATCAGAGCTGTGCACTTGAAGAGGTGTGAGCAGTCTCTTGGAGAAACCCAGTATTGGACCGATGCTACTTTGCGGTTGAAAGTCTATTGCGTATTTATTGCTGTATATTTCACACTTGAGCGTATTATTGTTGGGCTTCAGTGAGAAAATCTCATCTATATCTTTTGAATGCTGCACACCCAACACTTTTCTAATGTGCGCTTCTATATCACCAATTTCATAGGAACCTTCAGGTAATTCGATGGTGGTTGCTTTCTTTTTGGAGTCGATCAAATACACTTTGTTACCCTTCTCAATGTTCGGAATGCTATTGTAGGAGTGGAAGCTCAGCAAGGCTAAACCGTAGTTGTAGTCAGGATTCAGTTGAATAGGTGGTTGAAAATCAATGGACAGTGTTGAACTGCGTCCTTTCAGTGTTAATATCAAAGACATGACTGATGATTTTCTATAACGTTATGTGTTATTATAGAGAAACTGCAGACACAAATGACCGCAATTGGATTGATTATAATTTTGATAGGAGTCATTGTTATGGAGTATCGATACATTGTTTCCAAAATACTCAGCCAATTCTCGAGGTGGTTTCAAATTACCAAAACTATCGTAGTATTGCGCAACAACTCCATTTTTGATGTAAGCTACCCAGTGTGTGCCTCTGTTGAGCCTAAAATCCAAGTTGATAATTGCTGACTCGGTTCTTGATGGTCTTTGTTTTTTTGGTAAGGCATCACGCATAAATACACCTTTAAAATTTGGTATGTTCAATTGTTTGGCGTATTCTACAAGCTCGTTAGTGTAAAGTGCTCGACTGGGTAACTTTATCGGGAGTTTTTTTGTTGTTTCTTTAGTTAGAGACCAAAGCCTCCTTTGCGGGATTTTTTCAGGTAGAGCCCGGACCCTTTCTTTCCTATCTCCTCTATGGCATGATTGCGTCGTCGGTCCTCTTCCAGCTTCTTTTTGGCATTCTGTGCGTCTATTATGGTCTTACTCAAAGCTGCAGCTCCACCGGTAAGGGTTCCAAGGGCTGAGAGTACTGTAAATAACAGGATTAATGGGAGAATTCCACCAACTTTCGACTCGAAAGTTATCACATGAGGAACTCGAATTTTCCTGCGATCACCAGCTTTCTTAATTGCCATCCTAGCCGCTCTCAAAGCCATCAGCGATGACTGTCGTAGACTTTGTCCAAAAGGAGAGTTAGCGATAGCTTTATTCGTAGGTAGTATGACATGCTTTCGAAATGATAAAAGAGTTTTGCGTGTTGAAGATTTTCGCTTACGGGAAGATTTTTTCAAACCTCTACTTTTCTTCCGCTTTTGAGATTTCATGCTAAGACCGAGTTTCTGTATGGTCTTCATAGTCGTTGTTACGAGCCAAGCAGCTGCTTTTTCACCGAGTTAAGTGTCCTTAGATTTAAATCTCTCCCAAGCCCTATTCTCCAACTCAAAATCTGCCTTATGACGGTCTGCTAGAGAAGTGCTTTTACTATAAGCACTATCGTGATCCCGACAAGCTGCGTCGGTTTTGTTTATACCTCGCTGTCCTAGAGTTAAGCGTTTTTCGAGTTTCGTACCCGGTCCACAAAATTGATAGCCCGGAAGGTGAATTTCAAAGGGTAACTTGTTGATTATTGTGTTCACTACACTGACTGACACCCAAAAAAGTTAATTTTATATTTAAACGTCCACCCAAAACCCTTGTACATCAGTTTACTTTGAGATGCATATAAAGCAGCAAGATATTCAATTGCCTATAGAAAATATAGATTTCCTGGCGGAAAGTGGTGGCGATGGTAGAGTGACATCAAAAAATGAGAAACTATGGCCAAATTCCGTCCGGGCGGCGTTCTGCGGCCCCAGCGGCTGTGGGAAAACCAATGCGCTGCTCTCGCTTTTGTTCAACGAAAACGGATTGCGATTTAAAAATGTCTACGTGTACTCGAAATCTTTGTACCAGCCAAAATACTACTACAAGAGGTTCTCAAGATGTGTCATATTTCCCTTTCAGCGAAAACGAAAATGTAATCGATCCATCAGACGCCTGTGAGTATTCATTATTTATTTTAAGATTCAGAATTTCTTTTCCATGGGACGGCACCGACACATTAATTCAATTTATTTGGTGCAGACGTACAGTAAAATGTCTAAACAACTAATACGAGACAATTGTAATGTGATTGTGCTATTCAAACGAGATGAAATCAGTTTAAAGCACGCCTATGATGAACACGTATCTCCAGATATGTCATTCGAACAGTTTCGTGGTTATTGTTACAGAATTCAATTTAAATGAAGGGCGATATCGCAAAGGTTTCGATAAATATATAAGACTACAAAGCAAAAAATAATGAGTCAGTCAACAAAAATGTTTTCAATGAGTAGCAACAACATTGCAGAAGCTTTTCGCAAGAAAAAAATCAAACAACTAGCACGGTCCATTCGCAAGAAGTACCAACTCTTTGAACCGGTGGTCGGACCTTTGAAACAAATACTTTCGACTACATCCAAAGTCCTTACCAAGATACCATTAGCGCCAACAAAATCACCTCCGATGTTGCCATCTATCAAAAGAGAGACAATTGTGAAAAAAGAAAAACTAGAGCCGTTAACACCAAAATCAAGTCTATTCCTCGACGAAGAACCAGTCGCAGAGACTAGTTTTTATACCGATGCTGAAGCCGAGGAAACGGAAGAAGAGAATGAAGATCCGACTAATTACTCTAACAAAAGCTTTGAGTCCTATATGGAGCAGTCTCCAATAATGGTGCAAAAGTACGTAACCGAATATTTCCACAAGAGTGATCAAATTGACAACATTTATGGACTCTCATACGATTCGAAAACCTCCAAATGGTATCTCGGTAACAAAGAAATTAACTTCGATATGAGGACAGGACGTCTTACTGTTGGAGACACTGCCTTTGGAGGATCACCTGGTCTTTATCAACTGATATTCTACAAGGATCCCGCATACACTCCAGATGATAAAATTGCGTACCAAAAAGTTTTGGAGCGGGCATTAGTACACCGGAATGTAAAAGGACATTTGAAACCCTCAGGAAGATCCAAATACAAGGATGTCATGTTTATAAAACCAATTAAACCAAGCAGCAGCAGCGAAGGAAGAGGTATGAAGTTGAAATATAATACAAAGCCTATGGAATACGTCTACTGGGACGATCCCAATGAACTGGTAGATCGTTTAAGGTTATTTGTTGCATCGAAAGAAGCCGGCAACACATCACATGACAACGAAATTGTAGCGATAATAAATGAGTTCAAAGAAGCCAATATTATACGTGACAAATAACTAAAGTAGTCATTAGTAAAATTTCTCTCGATAAATTTGGTCGAAGTGCTGTTCAACAACATCAACCGAGTGATTATGAGCGAGCAAAAATACCATTTTCCTTCACATCCGATGGAAATATCGATGTGGAGAAAGTGATAATTTCAAATGTTGGAGATCCCAAAACGGATATGGATGCCGCCAATAAACTCTATGTCGATGACAGGATACGTGACAAGTTGTCCCAAATAAAAAGGACTTTCAAGTGACATTCAATGATTTCAGCGACAAGGTTTACGGCAGTATGCGAAAACTTGAGAAAAATCAACATACTATTGATAGCAGCTTAAGCGTTAATCAACAGACCTTTCTGGAATTTCAGTCGAATACCAATGTCCAGCTCAACCAGCTTAAGAAATTGCCACAGCAAATTGAAGAGAATCGAAGATTATAAGTGATGAAATGTCGCAATTGAAAAACGATATTGATGAAGTAAATGCCATCAAAGAAAAAATGCTAAAAGTTGTACCCGAAGTATATGTGGATATGCAAAAATTACACGATGAGATAAATGATAAAGTTAATAAGATGAACTGAGAGATGAAAAAATTATCAGATGGCATCAAGAGTGAACTGCGATCTCACAAAAACGAAGTCTCTTCGCAAATCAACAATCAACTAAAGATGATTAATCCAAAAATTGTAGCCATTCAACAGCAACAGCAGCAGCAGCAAGCTGCTCTAAAGACTAAATAAAAAATCGTCATCCATTTTAAATTATAGTAGTCATCATGAGTTATTCCAAGGAAAAAGTTGAAGTTGTAAAGGAACTGCATCGACCAGTCAGAAAAAAAATTCCACGACGTCACACAGTCATTAAGGGTTTCGATTATTTATGGCAGTCTGATTTAGGACAATTAGATCTTTATGCGGGGACTAATAGAAATTTCAAATATATATTAGTGGTAATTGACTGTTTTTCCAAGTACGTTTGGACGAGGCCGCTGAAATTAAAGTCAGGAGAGGAGGTGACAAAGGCTGTCGAGAGTATTCTCACTGCTAATGGTGGGCGGCGTCCGAAAAACTTGCAAACAGATCAGGGAAAAGAATTCTACAATAGTTTACTTTGCGAAACTGATACAAAAATATTTGATTAACCACTATAGCACATTCAGTGGGATGAAAGCCGCTATTTATTCAAATATTTCAGTTTAAATGATAGTTACAAGTGGATTGACATTTTACCTGAGATCGTTCAGTCTTATAATACTCAAAAACATCATACAACCAAAATGCGCCCTAGTGACGTAACTGCTGCTAATGCAAAAGAAATAAAAGTATTCAATAGATTGAAAATCGCTGGACCTAGGAAACTCAAGGCGGGCGATGTGGTGCGAATTAGTAAAGTGAAACATGTCTTTTAAAAAGGACATATCAGGAATTGGACTAAGGGTCTATTCAAAGTACGTCAATATCAGTTAACGAATCCCATTACCTACCTGTTGGAAGACATGAGTGGCAGGCCAATTGAGGGGGGATTTTATGAAGAAGAATTACAAAAGACTGTCAACCCTGACGTTTATCTCGTGGAAAAAGTGTTGCAGAAAAAAGGTAATAAGTTAAAGTTCGATGGTTGGTTTTTGATAAAAGTTACGACAGCTGGATTGATTCCAGCAACAGGTTATAACTTGTAAAACGGGAGTAGAAGGGAACACCACGACTGAGAGGTTATAAAACCCTTCTGAATATACCATTATATTCAGTAAGAGTACTTCAATTTAGTGAGCAGCAATATGAGTGATAGTTCTTTTGAAGAAATTGACTACAACGCAGACCTAGATAGAATCTTAAACATGTACGAAGAAGCAGTGAAATCAGAATCGTTTTACCTGTTACACACAAAATTTCCTATCATCAATTCTGAGTTGGAAATCCAGTGTGCAATAAGTTCAGCTAGAACGTTTGCACCAGTAATTATTCTACAAAAAAATAATGTGAAAATTGTCTTGAACAGCTTCAAATGGATGGATGTTGTTTGCGTTCTGAAGTTGATGAAAGAGAATTATTTAGAAAATCCAAATATTACCGGTCATGAGATTGCACCACCAATTTCATATGGAGACTTTCTACATATAACTCAAACAAGATCTGAGGATGATGAAAAACTAGTGTTGTTGATGCAAAATATTACACTGTGGTAATTTTCACAAATTTATTATTTTCTTGAAAATTTGTTTCGCTCTGATGACAGGCTTCCTCAGAATTAAATATTAAACTAAATGCTAAACATCTGAATATATTATATAGTGTTGTAAGATAATAATGAGTATATAGGTAGAAAGCACAATATGTTTACTGAATAATATTAGTGAAGGTAAATATTATTAATATAATTTTGAATTTTGTATTATGTAAGTATATTAAGATTAAGTAAAGGAGACATATTTGTATCATTTTGGTCATTTAAAAAATTTGGTGAATTTTTGTTTTTATTGATCTCAAGTGATTCTAACAGACTTGATTTTTTACTTTTTTGTTCTAGATGTAAAATTTCGAAAGTAGTTTGAGTAATATGATTTTCATTTAATAAATGGTCGGCAAATGTATATATGTTGTATTTCTGATTTTCATACGCTTTTAAATGTTCAGACCATCTTGTTTTAAATGACCTTCTTGTGTGACCGATGAAAAATTTTGGGCAATGAATGACCGAAACAATCATCAATGAAATATCTGTTGTACTTCTTCCCTGTAGACATTTAGCATGCTGCTCAAGCTGTTTCATAGATATTGACAAATGCTGTATCTGTAGATGTGAGACGGTTGGGTATTTAAAGGTTTTTATTTCTTAACTGTTATAAAGTATATGAATAATAAAACATTTTAATCAAAAAAAAACTTTTATTACAAAGCCATAATATAATTAAGTACATGTAAACCAATTTTAATATAAGTATAAGTAAACATATAAATAAAACCTTACTCGAGAACTTGAAATTTCATCTTTTAGAAAAGTACAAATCAGCTATATAATCATCTTGATTATTTAATTCAAATAAGAGTGTCCAACAAATTGAACACCAAGAAATTTTGTTTTCATATAGCACATGGAGTTCACTAGATCTATACATGTCATAATATTTCACAGAATGATGGTCAAATTTTTTTTCTCTTTTTGTTCAAAAACATTTTTCAATTTGTTTAGGCATGGAGTGCATAACGAAAGATAGTATTCAAAAACTACATGTTAGTCAAACCATGTATAGTACTGCTCAAAAAAGCAGTATTGTTCTAGTGAGGTAGAATTTATTAGAGAAGGAGAAAACTGCAATTTTTAAATAACAGTTGCTATTGTTATTGCTATTTGAAAATAACAACTGAAAATAACAGATAACTGAAAGTCAAACTAAAGCAATATGTAACTTTTGTAAGTACAGTTTGTCCTATAAATCATCAATATCAAACTTAAAACTCCATATTCTACACAAACACCCTTCAATCAAATTAGAATCAACTCAACAAAAGGCTTTCAGTAATGATATAATAGAAATGGAATTATCTGGGACTTCATCTTCACAGCCACAACTAGATCAAATGACTACAATACAGCCATCACTGCCTCAATTTATTCACACAATAACAGCAGAATCACAAGATTCCCAACTTGCAACATCCAAGGCATTAACTGATTCCGAGAGACATACAGGTAAAAAAATTCAGTCAACTTTAAGAATGGCAAAAAAAACTGGAGTTTTACAAAAAAAAACGTGTTGGATGATAAACTACTAAATTTGATTGTTAAAGATTTCCAACCTCTCTCAATAGTAGAAGACAAAGGATTTAGGGACTATACTTCAGCTTTGGATCCATCTTACATTTTACCGAGAAGGAAAATGTTAACTCACACGTTATTGCCAGCAAAATATTAAGGAGTCAAACTGAAAGTAAAAGACATTTTCAGTGATATATGTTCAGTGACATTAACTACAGATTGTTGGAGTTCTTGTATCAATGACTCTTACATAGCTGTAACGGCTCACTTCTTAAGTACTGATTTTACTATAAATTCGATTCTATTAGATGTAAGTTTATGTAATGTTAGCCACTCAAGTGTAAATTTAGCTGCAGAGTTAAGAAGAATTACCGTTGAAAATTTTAATAGCTATTTTTGATAATGCTGCAAATATAAAAAAAGCAATAGCAATATGTCATGAACTGCAGTGGGAACATTTGGGCTGCTTAGTACATACTCTAAACTTAATTGTAAAAGACTCTCTAATATTTGTTGAGGCATTAACAACAAAATGTTATAATGTTGTGTCATTTTTCAACAGAAGCTCTGTGGCAAAAAGTAAGCCAGAATTTTATCAAACACAAAATGGGAAGTCAATAAAAAAATTGAAACAGTCGATGGAATTCTGTATATTACATGTTTTCTAGAATTTATGATTTAAAAGAAGAAGTTCAGGTAGCTCTAGCAATCTTTGGAAGAGAAGACTTGTCTTTACGTAACACAGATTTTGCTGAAATTAAAGACTTACTTCAAATTTTGGAACCAATGGAATCTGCGACACGTTTAATGAGTTCAGAAAAACAAATCACGCTTTCTATGGTTGTAATTGTTACTAATGGACTTAATGAAGTTTATCATAATTTGAAAAATTGTTATCAGTACTCTACTATGGTCGGAAGTGTTGTAAATAAAATGCATGAAGATATTGTGAACCGGTTTAGGAATTTAGAAAACAATACGACCTTACTCATAAGTACATTTTTAGATCCTAGGTTCAAAAATGTAGGCTTTTTACAGGATTCGTCTTCAGAAAGAGCTAGAACGCTAACTGTCAATCATTTGACTTCACTGATTGAAGTTGAATCCAATAAAGAATCTACAAATGTACAGCTCCAAATTTGCAAGAAAATAAAAATTCCATATGGGCAGCTTTTGATGAAAAAGCCACCAATTTTGCTCCAAGAAGAAGTAACGCAGATGTGGAAGTCCAGAGATATTTGGAAACCTGTTTTAGCGAGGACAGAAAATCCATTAAATTGGTGGAAAAATAATTCCTACAATTATCCAGATTTATCTGATTTGGAGAAGAGAAAGTTTGGCACTCTATCCACGTCTGTTCCTTGCGAAAGACTTTTCTCAAAAACTGGAGAACAATTTCAAGTCGTAGAAGTCGGCTATCTCCTGATATAATCCAAAAATTATGTTTTTGCAACACAATGTGTAATAACTTTAAAGCTAATATATAGTTATAGATTTATTTTTTTATTGCAATCAACATATTTTTTTTAAAGAATAATTCTGTAAATAAATTTTTCAACTGAAAATATCTGTTTTATCAATTCACACTGTATCAAGTATATACGATTCCTTTAAATTTAGTACTAATAAATACTAAAATTAACCTTCAAGCAGCAAATTCAGATTAATATTTAATATTGTAGAAACCAATTAAATAAATATATTGAAAACATAATCATTAC
>CM067223.1:53302396-53349070 GCA_034190945.1 Octodonta nipae
CCTACTATTGGTTATAGACTGGTGTCGGGTAGTTGCGAGAGCGGACATTCGGACGTGTGATGTCCGACATCGGACTTGACACATGATAGGCACTTATTAATTTGCGGATTAGGCTTTCGAAAGGGTTGATTAGGCTTAGGGGAAATTTGTTTAGGTGTTTTTTGGTTTTCGAAGTAGGACAGTTGTAATTCACGCCTAATTCGTACGTGAGCTTCTAACAGGTCTTTCGGGTTTCCGGCGCGGATGATTTGCCCTAAACGCGGTTCTAAACCGGTCAGAAGAGTGTTCAGCGCCATAGTGTCTATTAGACTCGTTTGGGCTGTCTTCTGATCTGCATTCAAATTCGAGGTTTTCTGAATATTGGCATACATTTTTGCAGTAAGTACTTGCAATCTGTTATAAAATGTGAGAGGTGATTCGTTTGGAAGTTGTATTAGACGTTGTAAATCTTGTATGAGAGATGTCAAATCTCTAGAATCACCGAAATGAGAGTTTAAAAGTTGTTTAAGTTCCAAATAGGACGCGGGGTTGCGTGAATTAATTAATTGGGCCGCTCTGCCTTTCAGCTTATTTTTAATGTGTATAAGTAAAAGATAGCGTTGGTCGCCCTTTGACATATTATACGCGCAGTCGCACGCATCAGTGAATGTTCCTAGCGAGATTTGATCGCCCTCAAACTCGGGGACAATGGAAAAGATCTCCGAAAGCCGGTATGGTTCAGTCTCCGGATCTGCTGAAGTTTGGGGAGATGCCATTATTTCGGTTGATTAAAAATATAAGGAAATAATAAAAATGTTCAAAATTAAAGAAAAAACGTTTGCGTTTTTGTTTTAAGAATGTAGAAGATTAGAAAATTGTGCACAAAGTAAAATAAACCCAAATGGGAAAATAGTACAATTCGGTTTAAAATGTTCCGGGATATTGAACGTCCGAACAGTAAAGATAAAATAAAATCAAAATTATATATCGATAAAATAAATTTAAATTGGTAAAACAAATATTTGCGAGATGATTACTTAATTGTTTGTACTTACATTAATCGAAACATCGAAGTTGCCGTGTTCTACGTGTTGTAGTTGGGACGTCTCGAGGTTCTTTTCTTCCTTCAAAGGATTGGAATCCACCGCTAACAGTTAAGCTTTTCTTCTAACGCCGGTTCTAGCAGCGTAATGGAATCCTACTGACTGCGCCACTTTTTATATTACGATTTTCAAAATTCACTTTTTAAAAACAATTTATTTAATTAAATACAAAAATAATAATAACAACTTTCAACTATAAGAATATAAGTCAACTAATCATCTAACGACTGAAGGTCCTACACTAGTATTTATAACATTACAAAATTATGAGTCGACACGCGTGTTAAACAAAGACAATTTAAGCGTGTCGTTTCAAAATGGATGGTCATCAGTTTTTATGTGAACTGAAAAATAAGAAGTGTACAGTTTTGGTTACCAAGTATAAATGAAAAAAAGTCGAACGTGATAAAAATTACTAACAAGTATCATATTACAACCTGGGAATAATGACAGTATTTGACCTTATAATTAGAAGTTAATTTAATATAAAGTCTGTAAATACTTTTTAAATACTTATATAACATATATATAATATATATATATATATATATATATATATATATATATATATATATATAAACTATTTGTAGCAACAGTTTCTAGCATTTGTAGTGGCTTTGTTTAAACTCACCAGTCATTTCTACGGTTGCTGTAGTTTCTATGGCCCTAGCCTTTGTAACGGTTTCAAACATGTCTACACTTTGCAACACCCTCAAACATTCAATTATTTCTAACGGTTCCAGTTGTGTTTACGGACCGTTTTTAGCTTTTATAGCGTTTCTACGGTTCCTGTCGTTTCTACGGACCTAGCTTTTGTAGTGGATTCAACCATTTTCAGCCGCGATTTCTACTGTCCCAGTCGATTCTATGGGCCGTTTCTAGCTTTTATAGAGGTTCCAACCATTTCCAGCAGCGATTTCTTCTGTCCCAGTCGTTTCTACGGGCCATTTCTAGCTTTTATAGAGGCTCCAACCATTTCCAGCAGCGATTTCTTCTGTCCCAGTCGTTTCTACGGGCCATTTCTAGCTTTTATAGAGGCTCCAACCATTTCGAGCTGCGATTTCTTCTGTCCCAGTCATTTCTACGGGCCATTTATAGCTTTTGTAGCGGCTCCAACCATTTCTAGCAGCGATTTCTACTGTTCCAGTCGGTTCTACGGGCCGTTTCTAGCTTTTATAGCGCATCCAACCATTTCTAGTCGCCATTTCTTCTGTCCCAGTCGTTTCTACGGGCCATTTATAGCTTTTATAGAGGCTCCAACCATTTCCAGCTGCGATTTCTTCTGTCCTAGTCGTTTCTACGGGCCATTTCTAGCTTTTGTAGCGGCTCCAACCATTTCTAGCAGCGATTTCTACGGTCCCAGTCGTTTTTACGGGACGTTTCTAGCTTTTGTAGCGGCTGCAACCATTTCTAGCAGCGATTTCTACTGTCCCAGTCGTTTCTACGGGACGTTTCCTGCTTTTGTAGTGACTCGAACCATTTCTAGCAGCGATTTTTAAGTTTCTAGTCGTTTCTACGGGACGTTTCTAGCTTTTGTACCGTTTTTAGTCATTTGCGTACGTACGTTCCCGTACCAGTCATTTTCAAGATTTGTTGCTTATCTACCCTTTGTATCAGTTCTGTACCAACCAGTGCTACCATTTCTACCCTTTGTAAGGTCCTACTTCAACCTTTCAATCATTTCTAACAACCGTTTGCAGCCATTTCTACCATTTCTACCCTTGGTAAGGTCCTACTTCAACCTTTTAATCATTTCTAAAAGCCCTTTGCAGCCATTTCTACCATTTGTGCCGTTTTTAGTCATTTGCAACGTTCCCGTAGTGTCATTCGTAGTGGTTTCAACCATTTCTCCAACGATTCATGTCGCAATTATCATTCCTCATTTACGTATTTATTTTTTACATTATCAGCTACCATTATCTTTTCAATGAAAACCGCATCTACTTTTTTAATTAACGATTTCCTTGTTAAAAATCAACCAGCCACCGGACTTTCAACCAGTGCTCGAGTTTCGCTTGTTTATCGGTACACCAACATGCTGTTGTGGTTTCGTTTATCTTGTTATTGCCTTCCCTGAATCTGAATTATTTTATTTGTAATGAAATACTAATTACAAAATATTTGGCAACCTATTAATTATTTACGATGCATTTTCGGTACATTTTTTTGCTTAAAATTGCCGAATTATTTAAATTAAGAGATCTAACGTCTGGACCCAGAGATCGCATGGACCTGTTTAGCCGACGAAAGCAGAGAGTTGCCACTCTCGCGCATATGACCGATACATTTATCTCGTTGCTTAAGTTCAAAATACGTTTGGTTCATCCACTATCCCAATCACTGAATATGTTCTTAACATGTGTTTCGCCATTATCCCGATACAGCATGCGTTTCCTGCCACGGCCGATGCACCCGGCTGGATCACCCTCTGCGACAAGCGTTGCACCCTACACGAGCCAGTCCGTTTCCCGATATCTCCAATGACGTCACGGCTCGCCACCCCGACGGAAGCACCCGGCCGATTCCCTATCGCCAGCCAGCGAATTCCCTACGCACCGCGTTACTCCAGCCACCGCGTTCTCGACCCCGTGCAATCCCGACCTGCGACCTTCCCGATAGGTTCGTTCCCCGATCCTCGTCGCGTACGTTGCCACCACCCCAACTGATGCAACCGACCACCGCTATCCCTACGATGCACCCCCGTTCCCAACCAACGTTCGACGCGCCCCGACGCCCGACAGAAGTCCCGATGCCTCCTCCCGGAAGTCCCGTTAGGTTAGCCCCCTTAGGTGTCCTCAAGTTCCCCCTGCATTTTGACACCACGTGTTTTTTGTCCTCAAGTGCCCCCACCTCTACTCCGGTCATTTTAGACATTTGAAATAACAAAAATTTCGACAGACCCAAATTTTTGTGGGAAGCTTAGGTTCACCATATGAATGAAAACTTCAATAGTCCGAATCGATCCCATATGTGTTATTTGGGGTCAAATGTCAACATTTGAGGTTATTTGGATTTTTCACGAAAACGGTAAGCTTTAGTAGATCTGAAAAATCTCTACGAAAATGGATTTTTCCTCTAAGATTCACCAATTCCGAGATATAGCTATTGTAAGAGTAAAGTTATACATGATATGAACACATTTCCACGCCACCTGTGATATAGTGTACCCGACGCGCTTTTTTTAACTTGTTCTCCCCAGTAGGCCTACTCCACGAACTGTTGATGTAAATTTCAGGGACAATACTTTTCTAAATGCTTAATAAATACTGATATTGATATTGGTTATTGATTTTAATAGTAATTCTGATTTTTTTCAATATTTCAATCTCATTCACACTCTTTAAACTTTGCTTCAACAGTCATGTCTTCTTCGATTTCTTCTTAATGTCAGCATTGTCTGCAACATATTGCATTAATGTGCCTGTTTCTGGTGATAAAATATGAGGTGGACGACAGAAAACTGCTGCTGCTTCATTGTTTCACTGTAAGATGCGCATAAACCAAAAAAGAATATTTGTATAAGACGTTTGGAACCAAACCACCCATGGAAAAAACTGAAAGGCCGAGTTGTAGTTTAGATTTGAAACTTCGAGGCCGAACAGCAGTCATTATGCTATGGCTGACATTAGTACAAACGAGCTTTAAATGTTCCAAATTATGGCGCTTAGTTTTGAAAATGACTTCCTCCAAAAAAAAGACAATATCGTTATTTATATCCTCAAACATTCTACCCGGTGGGGTATACATAGTATTATCGAAAGCACGTGATTGTATATCCTCACGAATAATGACTGCCGCAGCTTTCAAGACTTTCAGTTTCAATTTTTGTTTCTCTGACCAAGTTTGGTTTATGATATCATGGTAATTGTCGTCAAAACAAATGAATGTTAATTTACCAGGCTTTTTTATGATCATAATTCAACCGTACTTTTAAAATTCTGCTATCTAGAGCAACATCTTGACAATCATTCTTTAAGTGCAGTACATACGTGTGTTTGAGTTCTCCATCAATTATCACCTACAATTTTAAATTATCGCACTGTTTATAATTCTGTAATAATTTTAACATTGCATAAAGTGTGATTCTGCTAAATACTGCATAGCATATTTTGCTAGTTTCCTTAAAAAGTGTGTAAAAAGTCTATATTAAGGTCAAAACAAACATTCGGTTAACCGTAGTGAACAGAAATTCTACACGATTTTTTCTTTTTTTGATATTATTTGGTAAACTCTTGCCATAGACGTCTCGTGAATTGAGTAAACAGTGTAGAGTTTATTTAGTACAATCGTATTATGCCAGTTATGAGCCAAAGCATTTTGATTGGTTCTTGTTGCAATAAACAACGTGATAAGCTAACGTGCGTCCAGTGTTCGGTATGTAAAAAGTTGTATAAAAACAGCTGTGTTGATCTTTCCCAATCAAGGTTGCGAGTTATGAATAACGTAAATAAAGGTTATGCATCAACTGCAGAGTCTTTAAAAGTGATATGAACGAGCTGAAGGCATTAGTCTACAAGAAGAAGTGAGATCTTTGCTTTTTGGAATCAATGAGCCTGACCAAAATCAGAAGGCGGCTTCGCGTAATGAGGCTGACAAAGTCAACGTTATGAAAGTCATACAAACAAAATCGATTCAAGACTAGGAAAATACAAAACAAAATTCGTCCAATCAAAATAACGCTAAAAGATGAACATCAGGCTAAAGCAATTGTAATAAATGCTAACAGCATCAGAGAGCATGAAGTTTACAAAAGTGTTTATGTATCTTTTGACAGTACACCCAGGCAGATCTCAGATTATAAAAACATAAAACAGCAGCTTACCGATCGTCAAAATGCAGGTGACAGGACTTGTAAAATTAAATATATCAACGGTACCCCTAGGATAGTGTCAACTAGAAATTTAAATTAAGTACTCCCACTCAGCAAAAACTTCAACTATGATCTTCTTCTTTACTATCAAAATGTCCAAGGGATTAACACCAAAGCTATGTCGTTTTATTCCTCTGTTTTGTGCAATGACCATGATCTTATAACTCTGACGGAAACATGGCTTCAGGATGGAGTCTCTAGTAGTGAACTGTTTCCTGATTCGTACACAGTGCACAGATGTGATAGAAATTTAGTCACAGTGGGGTTAAAAGTGATCTAAAGTCAGAACGAGTGGATGTGTCGTTAGTCACTGATGGTTTTCCGGATATAGATTTGGTATGTTGCAAATGTTGGATTAAGGAACCATACGTTTTTTTTGTCAACGCCAACGAGCGTAGAGGTTTACAAATCATTTTTTGAATCTTTTGAGCAGCTAAGTTACATTTTTGCTAAGCCCTCTGTAGTTTTAGGTGATTTTAATATAGCAAATTATATTAACATAAATAATAGTCTGGATTCTAAAGTCTTAGCTATAAGCGACTTTAAAGCATTTTATAGTCTAGATCAATTTAATAGTGTCATGAACGTAAATAATCGATATCTTGATCTGATCTTGACTAATATTGGTTGTTCAGTTTTGAGAGATGAGGTACCGCTATTAGAAGAGGATGTAAACTTTTCTGTTAAACAAGCCAATTTAGTTTCTAGTGGTGAGGGTGGAATGTATAATTTTAAGAAAGTTAATTACATAGGACTATATAATGAGTTAATTAGAGCAAACTAGTCTTTTCTAAAACAATACAATGATGCAAACTCAGCCTTTGATAGTTTTTATAAAACTCTGTATTCACTGTTTGACGTCTATGTCCCTAAATATAAATATTTTAAGAGAAAGTTTCTACATGGTACCCCCTGATCTTATATATAACATTAAACTAAAAGCTAGAATCCTCAAAAAATTTAAAAACACAAAATTAGAATGTCATTTAATTGAATTCAAGCGACTGAGATCTCTAATAAAATTACAATCTGAAAGAGCCTACACAAACTACTTAAAAGATGTATAATCGTCTATTAGTGAGGATCCCACTGTTTTTTGGTCATACATTTACTCTAAAAAGAAAGTATCGCGAATTCCCGGTAAAATGTATCAGAATGGTAATGAATATACAAATCCCCAGGAAATAATCAATGCATTTGCTAATTTTTCTGAAAGGGTCTGTACTGAACCAACCAAAAATAGCTTAAACTATGAATGTAAATTTAATAGCTACAATAACGCAATACATATCGATAATTTGACCGAAACTAAAGTGTTACATGTTATTAAAAAATTAAAAGACAAGCTTACATCGGGACCAGACTTTATTCCGTCCTTTCTAGTTAGAGATTGTGCATATGTGTTGGCTCTTCCTCTAACAATATTGTATAATTTATCGTTGAAAACATTGGCCCTTCCGGAAAAATGGAAAAATCAAAAATATGTCCAATACACAAAAATGGTTATATCACTGAAATCAATAATTACAGAGCAATATGCAAGCTCTGCAATTTTGCAAAGGTGTTTGAAATAGTTTTGTTTAATAGGATAAATCCACAAGTCAACTCCGTTCTTTCCCCATATCAACATGGTTTTATTCGTAAAAAATCTACGCTAACAAATTTAACAGTTTTCACTCAATACGTCTCTGAAGCAATTGATTCTCAAGCGCAGGTTGATGTTATTATATATACAGATTATTCAAAGGCGTTCGACCAGGTGGACCATAATATCTTATTGAAAAAGCTTGGTGCTTATGGCTATCATTGACTTCTCTCAGTCATATTTGCATCAAAGACAATAGATTGTATTCTTTAACAACCACACTTTATCAAATTTCATCGCAACATCAGGTGTTCCACAAGGGTCCAATCTTGGACGAATACTTTTTGTAATATTCATTAATGATCTATGCAGCTAATTGGACTGTCAACGAGTGATGTAGGCTGATGATTTAAAATTATATAATATAATATACGGTTCAACTGATTTCCAAAAACTTCAGTCAAATGTAAACCAAGTGTCTCAGTGGTGCTCAATTAATAATTTACACTTAAATGCAAAAAATGCAACATCATGTCATTTACGCGGAAAAAGACCACTGTTAACTACTTTTATATAATAGATGACTTACCGCTGAGTGGACAGTGTTCTGTTAAGGACTTGGGAGTCACATTTAACTCAAAAACTAACCTTTGTAAACCACATAAATGACAAATCAAAGGAAGCTCTGAGATTATTGGGTTTCATAATTCGTAATTGTAAAGGCTTTAACAACATAGTAGCTTTGAAAACACTATTTTTTGCTTATGTCAGATCTAGGTTAGAATACTGCTTGCTAATATGGACATCCTTTTATAATGTTCATATTTATACATTAGAGAACGTACAGCGAAATTTTTTTAAATTTCTATGTTTTTCTATTTATAATGCGTATCCTGAAAGAGGTTATGATCAGGCCACTTTATTAAGATTATTTTTATCAGTTAAATTCATCATTAAATACAATCTTATTCATAATAAAATAAACTGTCCTGATTTGCTTAGCAAACTTAACCTTCATGTTCCGAAATCTTGTATAAGGACTAATAACTTCACGCATTTTTATATATCAACTGCCAGAACCAACATCATGATAAAGTCACCGTTATATAATGTGTGGCGCGTTTAATAAAATTTATGATATTTGTGATATTAATGTTTATGCTCTAAATCACATAATAACATGTCTAAGAGAACGATTTTTACATTATTTGCAACTAATTAATTAACTAATTATATATTGTGTTCCTCTGTACTTTTTTTATGTAACCCTATAAATGGGAGTTTTGTCCTGTTGGGTAATAAAGATCCGGACTTGGCCATACAATGTATAGCAGCACACTCCCTCCAAGGCACACATAGCTTACCTTTAGGGGAAAATTCACTAAACCCCAGATATACTACATATCGAAAGAGTTTAGCTCTGTGGGAACCCTTGCCAGGTTATCAGCCCGTGGTTGGCGTCGTGGCTGCAGTTTCCCATGAATTTTCGGACCGTCCGGGCTGTTGCTAACAGGACGGCTTTTTGCATCAGTTGGTAAATTATCCCGACTTGACCATATAATGAATGGCACCACACTCCCTCTAAGGCACGCTATGAGTGCCTTTAGGGGAAAATTCACTAAACCCCAGATATCCTAGATATCAAAATGGTTTAGCTCTGTGGGAATCCTTGCCAGGTTTTCGGGCCCGTGGTTGGAGACGTGGCGGCAATTTCCCGTGAATTTCCTGACCGTCCGGGCTGTTCCTAGCTGGACGGCTTTTTGCATTTGTTTGTAAAGATGTTCGTCCAGACCGAGGTATTTTAAACTGTTTAATATATGTTTTGGTACTAGTCCTGTCGTTGACAAAACAATTGGTACAATTCGTGTGTTGTTCATGTCCCACTGAGTCTTTATTTGAAATTCCAAATCTCTATTTTTGGTTATTTTCTCAGCCTACTTGATATTTATATTATTGTTGTTAGGAATTGCTATGTTAATTAATGTTGTTTTCCGAGAGACTTTATCTACCAAAACTATATCTGGTCTATTGTGAGCAACAGTCCGATCGGTGAGTATCGTGCGGACCCAGTACAGCTTGTAGTTGTTATTTTCTAAAACAGATTCTGGTTTGAATAGTATGGTAATCTCACCGACTGTGATAGTTCAAGTTTCAGTGCTAGTTCCTAGTGTAGTATTTTTGCCACAGCATAGTGTCGTTCTTTGTATTCAGTTGCATCGAACGCTTGACAACCTCCTGTGATATGCTGGATAGATTCAGATGTTTGGCAACCTTACTTGCATCTGTCGTTGTTAATGGAAGGGTCTTTAACGATGTACTTTAGATAGTTCTTAGTTGGAATTACTTGATTTTGGATTGCTAATATTAAGCCTTTCGTTTCAGGAAACATATGACCAGAGATCAACCAGTAGTTCGACGCTGCACTGTCGACATAATCTTGGTTTACGTCATTTATATGTCTTCTATGGAGGGGCTTCTTTTTCCATTTCAGCAGTTTCTGATTTGTGGCATTGTGGTGTAATTGGACATGTTGTTGTATCAGTCGCAGTGGTGTTGAGTCATCAACCTGGCACATGATTCTGTGTAGATCAGAAAATTCTGCGAGTTTCTGGACATGACTACGCAAAATAGAAATTTGTTGATTTAATAGTTTGCTTAGATCTGCCAATCCTCTTCCTACTTCATACCGTGGCAAAGTTGTACGTTCGACAGAACTCTTTGGATGGTGATTTTGAGCTTTTGTTAGTAAAACTCGAACTTTTCGTTGTAATTGTTCAATGTCAGACTTGCACCAATTATCTATACCGAAAGAGTAACTGAGCACTGAACACGCATAGATATTAATAGGCTGCAACAGGTTTTTACTGTTTAGTTTGGTTTTCAACAGTCGTCTTATCTTTCTATACAACTCTGCTGTTAAGTTCTTTTTCATAGTCAAGTGAGCCTGCTTTATTCCAAGGTATTTATAAGTATGACCTTCCCCCAAAGATTCAATTGAGGTGCCATCTCCCATTTAGAAGGGCTCAGCCTGTATTTTGCCTTTAACTATATTAATAATTCGGCATTTGTCTAGGCCAAATTTCATATATTATATTATATATTGTTATGGAATTGAATAGATCAAAAGTATTTTTTTAAGAAACACTAAAGGTAAATTGTTTAAAAGAGTTGAGAAAATATAAATATTGATTGTATGTAGGTTCATGATAACAAAGCCTATCAGAGAGGACTAATGATAAAAGAATGTTAAGTATAAGGAAATAAATAAAGTAAAGATAAGATATTTACTCAATAAATAATGTAAAAAGTGGAGTTAGATGAATAAGCAGTTAATTACTAATTTAATAACAAATGTTGTATGTACAAAAAAGGTTAATTTGGTTACCTATAAAAAGATAAAGTCAGATAATTGATTTGTGAAAATAGATAACCTATAGCGTAAAATATAATAATAATAATAATAATAAAAAAAAGAGACATACCTTGTTAGGAATTGGACTACAAATAGAATCTGTTATTAAAATAAAATAATCCCTTTTATAATTTAATATCCAGGTGAAGTAACATCCAAGGCTTATCCAAATTTAGTAACCACACTTCCAATAAAAAAATTCATTCTCTAAAAAAAAAAATAGTAGTTATATAAAATTCAATTAACAGAATGTAAGCAGGATAAATTTTGTGTTGGTAGGATAAAGGTAGGAAGAAACTACAGGGAAATATGTTAAGAAGTAGGGTTATTATGTAAAGAGAAAAATCACAACTACAGTCACTAAATTTCAGCAAAAGATATAAAATAAATTGATTAGTAAAGTACCATAACTATAAATTAATACTATAAATTAATTTAGGAATAAAAATAGAATAGAAATCAATGGAAGGAAAACATTAACATATGTCACACATTTAGGTTGGAGAATCTAAGTAAAAAAAAATTCAATAATAAATGTATCCAGCTTCATAATAATATATCAATAAAAGGAATAGGAGTCAATAAACATGATTTATTAGATAGGAAGGCGAAAAATAACAGATTTTGAGAGAAAATTAAATATTACAGATTCATCTGACAGATCAAATTTTGAAATGAAATTACAAAGTTAATACTGAATAAATAGGAGAACCAAATAGATAGAAATGTTTAGGAAATGTAGATTCATGTAATTAGTAATAACAAATTTGTATAGATTAAAATTATTTTTAAAATAATATGTAAACAATCAATCACTTTCATTTGTTTTCGATTATCCTATAAAAATAATTACAAACCTGTCAAACTCTCTTTTGAATTTTGATCTTCGAAGTGTAAACATCGTTCCTGTGCGTGTTTTAAATAACCCATCAAGACGCATATGAAAATTTTGTTTCAACAAACTTGGTTGTGATGTGTAAAGAAGCTAATTCAGACATTTTGAATATTTAAAAATTTCATAAATCAAAAGCAATTTTGGTACAACGAACATTTATTACCACAAAATCTAGAAAAGTGACAGAACAAATTACAAAGTTTCAAGTCGTGGTCAGAGAGCTGATTTGTAATAGACTTTACAGTGCGACAAAACCAGCATTAGAGCATAACAATAATCATAATGGAGCAGTATTGAAAAGGTGAAAACTGAATATATTTGTATCAAGGGAAAAACGAGTTGGAGAAGAAGATTATGCAGAAACAGTGAAGTCAAGGAAGGACAGAGTGTAAATAGATAAGGTATTTATGAAAAAAGAATAATCTCTTGAAAATAATAAAGAAAATGTGTATGATTTGTTAGAATTAGTTTTATGTATAATTTAATTGTTGATTGAGTAAATAATCTATCTCCACTTAAAGTAAATTAAAAAAAATAATTTATACAGTAGATAATTTTGAAAGTAAGTTGTTAATTATTAAAAAAGAGTTCATGTTAATTGTTCTAAATATTAATTTTTTTTTTAATATTAATAAAATAGTAAATTTTTAATTTCCAAATTTATTTTTTGTTGTCAAAGTAAATTTTAAAGTACATAGAAAGAAAAATAATTAATGATAAAAAAAATTTTTTTCAAGTTGATATAAATAAAATAAAGATAGAAAAGGTAAGTGAAAATAAAATATAAAATTTATTTTAATGTGCCCAGAACTCAACCTGAGATGGAGAGTTATCATGTCTGAATTTGCATACAATTAATAAATCAATAAACTAATAAAATATTTTTTTTTAAATCAAATTAAATAAAAAAATGCTAGCGGAGGAAAAATTTATTAAAGTAATAATTAAATCACTAAAAATTGTGAAGATATGGAAAAATAATAATTAGTTACAAATTCCATAATAGAATTATGTCGACCAAACGTGGGCTCAGTAAAGCTTTTAAAATTTCTTACAGCAATAAATTTTAACCAGCAAAATAGTGATTTAGAAATTTTGTTTAAAAAAAAAAACTTATAATTAAAACATTTTTGAAAGGAAAATTATTATTCAAAATTTATATAGGGGAAGGTAAGTCTTATAAATACTGTTGTGAATATTTTTTTTGAACATTAAAAAAATAAAATAAAAACAAAATGCCTAAAACGAGAAGGACAAAGGACATCAAAGAAACAGAACAGGATAGAGTAGAAGAAGGTGAAGAAGATCAAATAAAAACCATGGCAGAGTCAGTTCAGGAAATGGAAATGGAAGTGGCAATGGGAGAAGAGCAAGAAACTAATCTCGAGATAGGACAAAAACAAGAAAGACAACCAGAAAAAGTAGTGAATATAATATCTGAAGAAATCATAGTGTCGGAAACAAGCATTACTGAGGAACATGAACCAGTACAGGAAACCCAAGAAAAAGAGATAGATTTAAACCTATTTATGACAATCCTGTTAGAAAAAATGGACAAAACTAATGAGAAGATGGATAAGAACAATGAAGATCTAAAAGCAGATATAAAAAGAAATAATGAGAAGATGGATAAGAACAATGAAGATCTAAAAACGGATATAAAAAAAGAATTAAAGAAAACTAGTGAAAATTTAGAAAATAAAATTAGTAAGTGCAATGAAGAAATTAAGAGAATTAATGAAATGATGATTAAGACTACAAATAATTTAAAAGATGATATTATTGGAATTAATGAGGAAGGAAACAAAAAAATAGATAATATCAGAAAAAATATAAAACAAGTAGAAGATAAATTTGAGAGGAAACAGCAAGATATGTATTCAAAATTAATAAATGGATTGGAGATTGAAAGAGCTGAGAGAATGGTACAAATGGAAACATTAGAAAACAATGTTCATAAAAAACTGAATGAAGTTGAAGATAAAATACAAGATAATGAACAGCAAGTGAAGAATATTGATGACAGATGGAAAGACGCTATAATGAATTATAATGAGGTGTTAGAGAAAAAATTAATTTAAAACGACAATTTAATTAAAAGAAAATATGAAGAAATTGAGAAAAACATTGAAGAAAGAAGGGACAGCATAGTAATAGAAAGAAATTATGGGACAATGGATATAGGTGTTAAATTTGATGGTAACATATCCAAATTGCATCCATGTTCATTTATCCAGATAATGAAAGATCAAGTGCAATATGTGAAAAGTATAAAAGAAATCAAATTAAGGATAAGACAATGTTTAACAGATGAAGCTTATAATTGGTTTGAAGCATTTCAAGGACGCATGAATACATTGGAGGAAATAGAAGCAGAATTTCTTTACACATTTTGGGGACAAGAAGCACAAGCCGAATATAGAGAAAAATTATTCTATGGAAAGTATGATCCAAAGAAAGGGAATATGGTAAATTATGCTTTTCAATATATTATACCAGCACAATATTTAGAACCAAAGTTGATGGAGAAGGATATTGCTTTATATATTGCCACACATTTTGATAAAGATACACACCGAATTGTAAGAGCACAAAATATTAAAACAATAGCAGAATTTACTGAATGTTTAAATTCGATAAAAAGGACAATAAATGTGTTAGAGATTGAAGCCAATACTAATAACAATCGACAACCAAATTATAATAACAATAACAGGGTATACAATATAAATAATGAGAGAGGATATGGTAACTATAATAACAATAGACAAAGGAATGTTGGTACATATAACAGGAATGGAAATGATAATTATAATGGAAACAGAAACAGATGGGAAAATGGAAACAAAGACAATATAATGAAAATAGATATATTTTAAATAATGGGAGACAAAATAATTAGAATAATCAAAATTATGGAAGACCAAATGCCAATAATAATAATAATGAAAGGAATAATGCAAGTAGCCAGAGAATAAATAGTTTAAGAAGAAGAGGAAGTGATGGAAATATAAGAAGAGAAACTAATAGGAATGAGAATCAAACAAGACCAAGACAAAGAAGTTTAAGTCAACATAGAAATCAACAAAGTCAGGGAGAATATAGAAGTGTGAGTCATGATAGAGAAGCACAGCATGAAGAAAGAACTGATATACAACAAGAACAACCAAATTTTTAATTGCGCACGAAACCATAGGTTATAATGTAAATAGTAGTTATAGGTGTAAAAATAAATTAATACATGGTAAAAACAATCTGAGCTGTATATATCAACATCCCAGAGAAATAATAAATCTAGATGAAGCTGAAAATTTTGAAAAGGAAGGAAATGAGTTAATTTTTATAAAAGGATGTATAAATGGAAAAGAAATTAAGCTACTAATTGACACTGGATCAGAAGGAAGTTTGCTAAAGGAAGAAGTAGTGGAAAAGTTAAACTTGGATGAAACTAGCAATATTAAAATCAAGAAAATAACAATATTATCTGCCAACAATAAAAAAATTTTTTAAACAAATAGAATGATAAAAACTAAAGTTAAAATTGGAAATGTAGAATTGGACATGGAATTCTTAGTGGTGAAAAATATTCAATATCAAGGCATTGTATGAATGGACATACTTCGGAAATACTCAGCAGAGATATTAATTAATAAAGGATTTATCAGCATACAGGGGAGAAAAATTGAGTTTGAAAGAGAAGAAGAGGATGAAATTGAAAATGGAGAGCTGAAAAATAATGCCATAAATGGTAAATATGTAAATGAAGAAGGGAAGTATAAGAATGATAATAAGGAGCAAGGAAAAGGAAGTATAAGAATAGAAGAAATTAATTATGAATCAATAGAATGTCCTGCAGAAGAGAAATTGAAGATTATACAATTATTGAAGAATTACAAGGAATTAATATCTGAAGAAAACCGTATTGCCGAGAGATATGTGCATAGAATACAAGTAAAAGACATTAAATATTTTAAAACCAAGACCTATCCGATACCATATAATTATAGAAAAAAAATTAAAGAAGAGATTCAAAAGATGTTGGAGGCAGATATTATTGAGACAGCAACATCAAGCTACATCAATCCAGTTGTCATAGTCAAAAAAGTAATGGAGATTTACGTATTTGTTTAGACGCCCGAACTATCAATAAATTTTGCATTCCACAATACGAAGCTCCAGTAACGATAGATTCAATATTGAGTAGCATTACAAATACTAAAATATTCACTAAAATTGATTTGAAGCATTCTTTTTGGCTCATTCCTCTGGAAGAAGATTCTAGAGATTACACTGGCTTTCAAATAGATGGTGTTATCTACAGGTTCAAAGTAGTGCCCTATGGGATTCAAAGTGCGTGTGCCTCGTTGAGTAGAGCTCAAGTGCTAGACAAATTTGATTTTGTTCTTCATTATATAGATGACATTTTAATATTTTCAGAAAATAAAGAGAAGCATCTAAAACATGTAGATGTGGTGTTAAATGCATTGAATATAGCTGACTTAAAAATAAATATAGATAAATGTCAATTTTTTCAAGAGGAAATTGTTTATTTAGGGTATAAAATCACTACCAAATCTATAGAAATGGACCCTGAAAGAACTAAAGTTATTCAAGAATATCAGAGACCGGGTAATATCGAACAACTAAGAGGTTTTTTAGGGATTGTTGGATATTTCAAAAGACTTATACCGGATTTGACAAGGAAAGAGGTACCTTTGATTGATTTACTTAAGAAAAACCAAAGATGGAAATGGGATGATCAGAAAGAAGAAGCATTTCAAGAAATTAAAAGATGTTTTGTGAATCAAGTAAAAATTTATCATCCAAATTACTCTGAAAAATTTATTTTACAAACTGACGCTTCAAAAGACAGATTGGCCGGAGTACTAGTACAACGATATGATGGAAAAGAGTTTCCCATATATTTTCTCTCCAGAGTCACTAAGAAACATGAGAAAAATTATGCTGCTTCAGAAATAGAATTAGCAAGCATAATTTTCTGTGTCACCAAACTTAGATTTTTAATATTGGGGAATGAATTTATAATCGAGACTGATAATGCTGCATTACTTTCTATATTAAACAACAAATATGGTAACTGTCGAATCCACAGATGGTCATTGCTACTACAGGAATATCAGTTTAAAATTGTTCATATCAAAGGAAAGGAAAATATATTAGCAGATGCATTAACCAGAGTAGATGGAAAAAGAAATGAAACATCGATTAGAATGGGGATCAACATATTAACAGAAACATCAGGATTGTTTTCTCTTAAAGAGATATTTAGAGATCAGGAGCTTATGGATACAACACAATTTGGAAAAGATATAAAAAGAACAGAAAATGGAATTTATTTTAAGATAGTAAACAACATGGAACTCCATAATATATCAAGGGAATTGGCAACAAAAATTTTGACAGCATTACATACAAAATATGGACACATAGGTTCACAGAAATTATGGAAATTATTTAGAGAAAATTATATTTCAAAAAAAAAAAAAGATGTAACGATAGCAAAAGAGGTTACTAGAAAATCTGAGATTTGCCAGAAGGCAAAACACAAAAATTTTAAAATTACAATATACCCAAAACAATATTAGCAAATGAAAGATTAGAACTAGTAGCAATTGATTTTATTAGCAATATGATATCAACTGAAAATGACAATAAACATATTTTAGTAATTGTTGATATATTTTCCAAATACATAAAACTATATGCTTGTAAAAGAACTGATGTCAGAGAATTAAAGAAAATGTTAAATAGATATTTTAAAGAAATAGGAAGACCAAAGAAAATTATATTAGACAATGCCACTTATTTTAGAAGTAAAAGATTTGAGAAATATATGAGGGAAAATAGCATAACATTAAATTTTACATCTATCAGGCATCCAAATGCCAACCCAACTGAACGTTATATCCAAGAAGTGATTAAATATTTAAGAATATATGCAAATAAAAACCACAAACATTGGGACAAACATTTAGGAACTTTAGAAGAAATAATAAACTGCACTCACAGCAATATGACAGAAGAAATACCTTATTGGATCATGCACAAAGAATATCCAAGAAGACCATGGTTAATACAACAACTGGATTATAATATTACAATAGAAAAAATAAATAAGAGAATGCAACAACAAGCGAAAAAGTATATTAAGAAGGAAGAAACTAGACATAAAAAGAAAACAAATTTTCAAAAAGGAGAGTTAGTTCTGGTGAAAGCTTTAAGACATACTAATAGGGCTAAAAACAAATGTATGAAATTAATGATGCCTTTCGAAGGACCTTTTGAAATAGAGAATAAAGATGGAGTTAATAGCTATATTTTAAAAGACATAAAAACAGGCAAGATCAAAGGAATATTTAATATAGACAGTATATTCAAATACCACTCTTAAGAATTTCCAAATGGGATTTTGCTAAAAACCATAGTTTTATCAAAATGCTTATTTTGAAATTGGGAATTTGTTATGGAATTGAATAGATCAAAAGTATTTTTTTAAGAAACACTAAAGGTAAATTGTTTAAAAGAGTTGAGAAAATATAAATATTGATTGTATGTAGGTTCATGATAACAAAGCCTATCAGAGAGGACTAATGATAAAAGAATGTTAAGTATAAGGAAATAAATAAAGTAAAGATAAGATATTTACTCAATAAATAATGTAAAAAGTGGAGTTAGATGAATAAGCAGTTAATTACTAATTTAATAATAAATGTTGTATGTACAAAAAAAGGTTAATTTGGTTACCTATAAAAAGATAAAGTCAGATAATTGAGTTGTGAAAATAGATAACCTATAGCGTAAAATATAATAATAATAAAAAAAAGAGATATACCTTGTTAGGAATTGGACTACAAATAGAATCTGTTATTAAAATAAAATAATCCCTTTTATAATTTAATATCCAGGTGAAGTAACATCCAAGGCTTATCCAAATTTAGTAACCACACTTCCAATAAAAAAATTCATTCTCTAAAAAAAAAATAGTAATTATATAAAATTCAATTAACAGAATGTAAGCAGGATAAATTTTGTGTTGGTAGGATAAAGGTAGGAAGAAACTACAGGGAAATATGTTAAGAAGTAGGGTTATTATGTAAAGAGAAAAATCACAACTACAGTCACTAAATTTCAGCAAAAGATATAAAATAAATTGATTAGTAAAGTACCATAACTATAAATTAATACTATAAATTAATTTAGGAATAAAAATAGAATAGAAATCAATGGAAGGAAAACATTAACATATGTCACACATTTAGGTTGGAGAATCTAAGTAAAAAAAAAATTCAATAATAAATGTATCCAGCTTCATAATAATATATCAATAAAAGGAATAGGAGTCAATAAACAGGATTTATTAGATAGGAAGGCGAAAAATAACAGATTTTGAGAGAAAATTATATATTACAGATTCATCTGACAGATCAAATTTTGAAATGAAATTACAAAGTTAATACTGAATAAATAGGAGAACCAAATAGATAGAAATGTTTAGGAAATGTAGATTCATGTAATTAGTAATAACAAATTTGTATAGATTAAAATTATTTTTAAAATAATATGTAAACAATCAATCACTTTCATTTGTTTTCGATTATCCTATAAAAATAATTACAAACCTGTCAAACTCTCTTTTGAATTTTGATCTTCGAAGTGTAAACATCGTTCCTGTGCGTGTTTTAAATAACCCATCAAGACGCATATGAAAATTTTGTTTCAACAAACTTGGTTGTGATGTGTAAAGAAGCTAATTCAGACATTTTGAATATTTAAAAATTTCATAAATCAAAAGCAATTTTGGTACAACGAACATTTATTACCATAAAATCGAGAAAAGTGACAGAACAAATTACAAAGTTTCAAGTCGTGGTCAGAGAGCTGATTGGTAATAGACTATACAGTGCGACAAAACCAGCATTAGAGCATACCAATAATCATAATGGAGCAGTATTGAAAAGGTGAAAACTGAATATATTTGTATCAAGGGAAAAACGAGTTGGAGAAGAAGATTATGCAGAAACAGTGAAGTCAAGGAAGGACAGAGTGTAAATAGATAAGGTATTTATGAAAAAAGAATAATCTCTTGAAAATAATAAAGAAAATGTGTATGATTTGTTAGAATTAGTTCTATGTATAATTTAATTGTTGATTGAGTAAATAATCTATCTCCACTTAAAGTAAATTAAAAAAAAATAATTTATACAGTAGATAATTTCGAAAGTAAGTTGTTAATTATTAAAAAAGAGTTCATGTTAATTGTTCTAAATATTTAATTTTTTTTTAATATTAATAAAATAGTAAATTTTTAATTTCCAAATTTATTTTTTGTTGTCAAAGTAAAATTTAAAGTACATAGAAAGAAAAATAATTAATGATAAAAAAAAAAATTTCAAGTTGATATAAATAAAATAAAGATAGAAAAGGTAAGTGAAAATAAAATATAAAATTTATTTTAATGTGCCCAGAACTCAACCTGAGATGGAGAGTTATCATGTCTGAATTTGATACAATTAATAAATCAATAAACTAATAAAATATTTTTTTTTAAATCAAATTAAATAAAAAAATACTAGCCGAGGAAAAATTTATTAAAGTAATAATTAAATCACTAAAAATTGTGAAGATATGGAAAAATAATAATTAGTTACAAATTCCATATTAATATATATTTTAAGAATATCATGCAGCTGTTGTTTCGTAGCTGCCATCAACTTTAAGTCGTCCATGTAGAAGAAATGGCTTATCTTTAATGCTTGTACGTTGTTGTGTTTGAGACTGAACCCAAAATTAGTCGATTTCAGTTTGTTTGAGAGATGGTCCATGGCAAGGCAGAACCACATACCCCTTCTGATTGGAATGGTGTCAGTTTGTATCGAACAGTTGGCTTCATTCAGTGAGATTTTGGTTTGCCAAGTGGACATGGCGTATTCCAAAAAGTTAACAATACAATTATTCACTTTTATTTCACTTTATACCTTAATAAGCCAATCATGTGGAACTGAATCAAAGGCCTTTTTGTAGTCCACATATGTCATGTAGAGATTTCGTCGTTTAGCTTGGGCTTGATTGCAGACAACGGAATCAATTATCAGTTGTTCTTTGCAGCCGATCGAATTTTTCGCGCATCCCTTTTGTTGTTGAGTAATTATGTTGTTCAGCTCACAATGTTTGAAAATGCAATGATTAATGCACGATGTTATGAGTTTGTATAAGGTTGGAAGGCAAGTGATTGGTCGGTACTTTGCTGGGTCCTGTGCACATAGGTTGTCCTTTGGTAAGAGGTATGTAGCACCATGCGTAAGGAATCTAGGCTGAGAAAATAACCAAAAATAGAGATAGAGATAGTAGATTGTATAAGAATTTAACTGATAAAATTGCTCGTCTAAGTTCTAAGCTGTCGATATTAAATAATCTTAATAAACGGACCTGATCATAACCTCTTTCAGGATACGCATTATAAATAGAAAAAAAATAGAAATTTAAATAATTTTCGCTGTACGTTCTTCAATGTATAAATATGTACATTATAAAAAGATGTCCATATTAGCTAGTAATATTCTAAATTACGAATTATGAAACCCAATAATCTCAGAGCTTCCTTTAATTTGTCATTTATGTGGTTTACAAAGGTTAGTTTTTGGGTCAAATGTAACTCCCAAGTCCTTAACAGAACACTGTCGACTCAGCGGTAAGTCATCTTTTTTTTCATAAAAAGTTTAGTTTACAGTTTAGTTTACAAACTAGTTTACAATTTTTTTAGTCTTAGAGTTTAATGATCTCTTAAAAATTATAATTATTACTATATGTTTTATTATTAAAAAATATATTAAAGGATGTCTGTACAGTCCTTATTTTATAATAGAAAATAGTTACAATAGTTTATTAATATTTGTTTCGGTATTTTTTTCAGATAAGACAGCCCTAGATTTTTTTGTTTATTTGTTTATTTATAAAAGTCACAAAATCTTATACATAAAGAGAGAAGAGAATGTTTTAATAAAGGAAACCTAAGTATTTACACTTGTGTTGTGTCCTATACATATTAAACCAAGTAGCACTTAATAAACAAATATACAAAATTACTCAATGATCCTATAGTTAAGAGAGAAAAAGAGAAACATAGTGAAATAGGAAGCAAAATACAGAACGTAGAAAGTTAGTCATTTTTTGGAAAGTTTTAGACTTAACATTTTATAATTTGAAATAATATATTTTTTGCACTTACATTTAAATTTATAAAAAGAAAGATTTTTGAATTCATGAGGAAGTACATTATATAAATTAATTCCATTAAAATATATATTTTTTTGACACACAGCTTTGGAGTAACGGTTGTGAGAATACATTTCTAGTAATTTGCTTTTGGTAGAATAAGGATGACTAATTTTTTTAAACCTGTATGTTTGTGAATAAACTTAAGAGTAGAATGCATATAAAGACCTTTAATATTTAAAAGAGATTCATTGAAAAAAATACTTTTTACACTGTCACAACTTTTTAATTTAAACATTGTTCTTAGGATATAATTCTGTGTAACCTGTAATTTTGATAAATTTGTATTATAAGCAGAACCCCAAATGGTAATTCCATAGTTTAGTATGGATTCCACTAGACTGTTGTAAACTATAAGTTGTTTTGTTGAGTATGTTACGCAACATATAGAATTTATAAGTAAGTTTTTTTATTCTGTTGGATACGTAGTCAATGTGCATAATCCACTTAAGATGATGATCAATGATTACCCCAAGGCATTTTATGTGGTTAGTTCTGGCTACATTTTCTTGTGTTCCTTCAATTATCAGGGGCCCCAAATTTTCCCTTAGTCCCGACACGTTAGGTGAAAATGCAATGTACTTAGATTTAGTTATATTTAGGCTTAAATGGTTACTGTCAAGCCAGATCTTAACATCATTGAGTGCCTTTTGAGCAATTTGCCAGACTTCTTGCCATGATTTACCTTCGCATTGCAACACGGTGTCATCAGCATATGATAAAATGTTACACTTGTTATAGTTTAGAAGGTCGTTTATAAATATAAGGAAAAATGTGGGGCCCAAAATGGTCCCCTGTGGCACCCCTGTTTTAATGGTTTTTTATCGCTATATTCTTGACCTACTTTAACCTGTTGTGATCTGTCTAACAGATATTTTTTTATTATATAACAGTAGTTAACAGTGGTCTTTTTCCGCGTAAATGACATGATATTGAATTTTTTTGCATTTAAGTGTAAATTATTAATTGAGCACCACTGAGACACTTGGTTTACATTTGACTGAAGTTTTTGGCAATGAGTTGAACCGTATATTATATTATATAATTTTAAATCATCAGGGTACATCACTCGTTGACAGTCCAATAAGCTGCATAGATCATTAACGAATATTACAAAAAGTAATGGTGCAAGATTGGACCCTTGTGGAACATCTGAAGTTGCGATGAAATTTGGTGAAGTGTGGTTGTTAAAGAACACAAACTGTTGTCTTTAATGCAAATATGACTGAAAGACGCCAATCCTAGTTTCTGAAAAGCCATAAGCCCCAAGCTTTTCCAATAAGATACTATGGTCCACCCGGTCGAACGCCTTTGGAAAATCTGTATATATAACATCAACCTGCGCTTAAGAATCAATTGCTTCAGAGACATATTGAATGAAAACTTTTCTTAGCGTAGATTTGTTACGATTAAAACCATGTTAATATGGGGAAATAACTGAGTTGACTTGTGGATTTATCCTATTAAACAAAACTATTTAAAAAAACTTTGAAAAATTGCAGAGCATGGATATTGCTCTATAATTATTGATTTCAGTGGTATCACCATTTTTGAGTATTGGACATATTTTTGCGTTTGTCCGGAAATGTCAATGTTTTCAACGATAAATTATACAATATTGTTAGAGGAAGAGCCTACACATAATAATTTTAGTTTGCATATGTAGGAGGGCAAAATACGGAGTAGTTTTCTATTTTTACTCATTCATTAAAAAATATATATTTACTGAATGAATACAATACGATTTTCTAGAATATCGATACTTTTATCTTCGATACTTGATATTTTATACCGATCTTAGAGCATGTACTTCTAGAGTTAGCCAGTAATGCCCAACTTGCTCTGGAGTACTGGCAGTGAAGTGTACTTTCCTCATTATTATCAGATATATTTTTAGTAGTAATCTCAATATTTATTTCACGTGGAGCACTAAATAAATCTGAGTTTTCTCAAATACAAAACTGCAAAATCTCTTACTTCAGTCATTCTCTTTTTTATTTCCTTGGCAATGCCACAATATTTAATGTGATTTGCATTGAACACACATTCCCCTTCTATGTGTTTCCACAGTTCATGACACGAATATTTGAAAATATCTGATACATTTACATAAAATTGAATATTCACAACGGTATTTTTACTAACGCACAAGATACAATCGGCTATTTAACGGACAAATTTACTTCTCACAAACTCCGTCGTGAGGCACATCAAGTATATATAAATATATGCTTTACTACTTGTAGCCCAATCTTTAACTCAGTAACCAATGTATAGCGAAAGTATGCAAATTTGCGATATAGCTCACTGCTCAGGTCATTTAAGGAGAAAAAGACCTTTTGGTGACAAAATTAATAGTAGAACGAAACCAACATCAATCTGTTCTAATGGTAAAACCTAACTAATTGACATAAAATTCAACATATTTTTATTGACGCGTATTTGTTTTATAATAAAAAAATCAGGAAAAATCGCTAACAATTTGGTTTTTTACCTTTTACACAAAATCGTGTTTGGTACTATGGGCAATGTTGAAAAGAAATGAAAAATCTACAAAATGAGCTACTATACGCCCCATTTTTTAGTTTCTTAGAATCTATACCAAAAATTCCAAAAAAAATAAATAATTGCTAATATATTTAATTATTTCCTATAATGTTTCTGGAAGAGTCCATTCGAAAAATCCTTATAATAAATAATCTTAATGCAAATTTTAATTTTACGCAGATGCATTTACAGGAACCCACTATTCCTTTATTTACACTGTCAGTACATTTTATATTTTATTATTTATATAAAAATGAAACGCACAAATTGATAATAGTTAATAATAGAAAAAAAGGTATTCTTCAATTAGTTAACAACGCAATTTGTATGTTGTTCAAATCAGATTCCTGTTAAGAAATTTTTTATTTAATAAATACTAATTAATGACAAGCCAAATTTCTTTAGATATACTTATATGTTTTGATCTTTCATTGAAACATTTACAAATGAAAAATCGCTTGCAACAGCCTTTGCATTTTGCATATTATGATTGCTCCATCAGAATCATTTGTGGCTAAATGGAGTTTAGGTATTCATTTTGCTAAATTTATTACATAAATCCATATTATCCAAAAAAAGGATATATAAGCGTTTATTTGTTTTTTTGTATTTTTGGGCAATCTAAAAAACAATTGACGAAGTTTAGCTTAGAGTACGTTTTTCATTATTCTTTAACTATGCCCATAATAGAAGATATGGTTTCATTGGTATATTTTGTGTAAAAGGTAAAAAACTGAATTGTTACCGATTTTTCAAGGTTTGTTATAAAAAAAAAAAAAAACGCATCAACCTGGGCCACGGTGTAAGAAAAAGGTGAAACAACAGTCTCGTTCAGGGTGTATTAAGGAGGTGGGCCAACAATGTTTTTAAAAACGAACACTAATTGTGACGGGTTACGTAAACGACCAAGAGATGGCGCTCCGAACTCCGCTCCGGACGAGGGTGGATTTAAATTAATAAGCAGTACGAAGTGAATGGTATAAAAAATGTAACAGGGAGATTTGAGACATTATATTTATAATAATAATTATCTATTTGGTCAGATAACTTTAGGTAATTCGGGCTCGCTCCTCAGCACCCAAAAAAATTACATTTATTAGATTGACAATTTCACAGAAATCGTTGCCTGACTGCTGACAAGTGACATTAACGTTGTAGTAAACGTAAGCTACGCCGGTATTGAGCTCGTAAATTTCACTCACTCAAGTTAATTCACTAGAAATGATTGATCAGATCTGTGGGTTCAAATGAATTATTATTAAACAAGTTTTATTGTTAAACAAATTACGGACAATAATAATGACTATATTCGCAGGAGAGAAAAAATACTGGCAAGCACAACATATTGAGAACCAAAGTGCCACAATGTCTTTACATGTTAATATTATCGGACGTATTTGGTGTTAACAGGCGGTTTATATGTAAAAAAATGTGCTGTTAACTAGGAAATACATTAAATACAGGCTCAGAAGAAATAGGCAAGTTAAATAATCACCCAATAATGACAAAGGTTGTGATTGTATATAATCTTAGGTTGAACATGCCCAAATAATGATTGAAATAGTGAGAAGCTTCAAGCCACAGCGGTGTATTACATTACATTAGATACAGCTCAAAGGAATTTAAAAAAGCCTTTAGAACATGGAGATTTTTTTTGTTTTATAAAACTCATAGTTTATTCAAATATAAAAATTTACAATGAATCAGTCTAAAAGGTTTAAATCTAATATATTTTAATTGGTAACAAATACTATAGATATAACTGATAACGAAAAGGAAATGTAATAAATAAGTACAAGGTTTGTGTTCATATATACAACTTAATAAGACATTACAGGGGGTTATACAATTTTAAACAAGTTAATATTCTTTTACATTGGGTTATTAAAATTAAGCAACTTAGATTTAATTCGTTCCTTTTGTGATAATCCATTGAATTTTAGATTTTTGGTGTAAAATAATTTTATTCAACTGCAGTGTAGCATGATTTCCAAGAGTAGCAATCAATTTTAGCTACAGGTAAATGTTCCTAATGGGGGAGGTGTTCACCAGAGTGCCAACAAGAGCTGTCGGTTCTACTAGTTATATGATAATCACTAGATTTTTAAGGGGGATGTATGTCTGTATTATTCATGAACAATTAATAATGTTTATATTTTAATAAAATTAAATCAATTTTCAAGCAAGTAGGTACAGATCAGGGTGTACATCCTGGTACAGATGGAAATCACATCAGTAATTGTCTTTCATTACTCAAGCTAGTTATAAACTTCAGCAGTTTTTATGCATTGATTGTATATATGTAGCTTTAAAAATAAATGACTCACCACTTGATAGTTTTATTCTTTGGTGGATAAATCAGAGTTTTTAGCGGCAATAAAGAAATGAAATTGATTTTGCTAATTTTTGATGAAACTATTTTCATACGTATATATCAACAAATTGGCACAACATTGAAATCATGACCGAAGCTTGGTCGCCCAACTACTTCTTGGATAAACAAATGTTTGAGATTTAAAATTTTTTGTTAAGGGTGTTTTCCAGAATGCTCTTTTTCACTAAATTAATTTCAAACTGTTGGCCACTTCCAGTTATACTAGTGGTTCACTATAACTTTGTTATTGTAAATTGAATTGCACAATATTTAGGATGAATTCGTTTAAAAGTCAAAAATATAAGGTATTTTTTATAATCACTTCGTATGTGTATGACTCACAGTTTCCCAGATAATTTACAAGAAAAAATAGCCTTCAGTCTCAAATATAGCTGATAGAATTTCGAAATTTTATGAATTAATAGTTGCGGTTGCATTGGAAACTTTTCCTATAAATTAAATTATCTCAGAAACTGACTACAAATTAATAAGTGAAAACGGTTACGAACACCCTGTAAAACATCAAAACGGCATTTACCCTATCCTATGGGTAGCGCTCTCTTTCACATAATCACTGAAGTAATAAAAATTAGTGTCAATGCTAAATCAATGTAATGGTATTGACGTTGGTCCACCTCCTTAATACACCCTGGTCTCGTTGAAGTGGCTAAGAATGACGCATTAGTAAAAGAAACATCCGCTAGAGGCCTCCAACTGTGTGGTCCCGTTCTTTAATAAGGGCGATAATTAAAATGTTGCATGTTGTAAATAATATTATATAATTCTTAATAAACTTCAATTTACATTAATAAGAAATAAAAAATAACTTCATGTAAATAAGGTGTATGTATAAAAACTATTTTTCCAGTAAATGATAAAAAGTAGTGGCATACGCATAACCTGATTTTTTTTCACGTCAGATGCCCAAATTTGCCAGAGATCATTTACAAGATTAATTGATGATTTATTTTGCGTTTTTGATTTAATTTTAGAATAAGGTAAACCCTAATTCATTGATATCATAATTCCAATATATAAGTTTGATAATAGAAAAGAAAGTAGTTTTAAAGCATTTTTTTGAATAGGTAATTACTCAATGATTGAACTCGAAAAACTTAATTTTACCATTTCAAACCGCAGATGAATTTAATAATGATTTATAAATTAAGTTATAATATTATAATATTAATGCGAGGATATTGTTAGAATATGTTAAAATTAACAAAGACAATTTATACATTTGGGTCTCAGAAGATTGAAATGGATATAACTGAATGCAGAAAGTTTATATTATAATACCAAATACAGTTTAAATGATATTTGTAAGTTGTTATTTTATCACATTGTTTAGAATTTCAGACCACAAACAGAAATCTGGATTCTTTTTTTGTCATCACCTTTTACTTACAGCGTGACCTGGGCAAATTAGTTGCTTAGTTTGGCATGCACGAAAGAAACATCTTGAATCTTGTCCAATCAGGGGCTTCTTCTTCTTCCAAGGTTGGCCAGGAGGCCGGTAGTGGTCTTGATCTTTCGATCTTATTGACCATAAACAAGTGTTTTTATCAATGTTCTCAAGAATGAAATATCTGTGATTAATATAAGTTTAATTCTTAGGTGAATATTAAATCTCTTAGGAGATGGCTGACGGCTTGATAAATTTCCTGCTTGAGAGACTGTATTAATAATAATAATAATAAGCCGCGCTTACTCAAGCGGGAATGATAAGACAGCGCATGAAATGGACTAGCGCCATGAATAAATTTATAATGCGCACGTTTTACAGAGTGACTAACCGTGGCCAGGACAAGACTGGATATCGCCAAATACTGCATCAAGAGTTCTGTCGTGAGTACCCAGAGCTTCAAGTTACCGAACAAGAGTCGCAAATGACTTTATTTCGCCTGATCAACTGGACGAAATAAAGAGCGAAGTTGAGCGTGAATTATTTGTTCAAAATACAAGAAATTCAGAGCTTGAAACACCTTTGGCGCAAAAAGCGGACGAGATTCGAGAACTTCAACAAGAACAGCCTGCCAACGCTGACCTGCTTGAGAAAATCCAAGTAGAAATGAAAAGAGTTCTTATAGAGTATAGTGGAATAGATCCATTGATTAGGCCAACTCTTCCCAAACTAAGATCTTCTAAGAAACTGGGTATCGTCTTGCAGGCTATGAACAAATTTATCTTGCCACACTATGTTTTAGGTCCTAATACGTTACAGTCGCTACACACAATCATCTACTGTGCTGCAATTTCCATCTGCAATTGGGGTCGCAATAAGACCAAAAAGCAAGACCCTCTCCAATTTAGACAAAAACCTCGAATACCACCTTGGCAAAGAAGGCTAGAAGGGAAAATTAATTCTCTTCGGAAAGACATTGGAAGACTGACCGAGTACCAACGAGGGGTCAGGAACAACAGAATAGAAAGACTTGTCAAGACTATCATGGACAATAACCGAATACACTCCCAGTGGGATGGAGAAAACATCACATCTCAGCAGTGTCTGGACAGTCTACGACATATACACAATAGAGATGGGTAGGTTCGGTCATAATTCGAAGTTGGATCCGGATATGCATCCAGTTCCAAAGATGTACATCCAAGACCCGTCTCCGTCGAACCCAAAGACCCGTCTCCGTCGAACCCATATGGGTCCGGTTGCTGGAAAGCAGGACCAGATGGTGTGCAGAATTACTGAATAGAGAAACTTTACGCCACCCACTAGAAATTAACAGTACTCATTAATGGCATAATTATCCATCCACACAAAATGCCTAGTATCCTTACGCATGGTGCTACATATCTCTTACCAAAGGATAACCTATGTACACAGGACCCAGCACAGTACCGACCAATCACTTGCCTCCCAACCTTATACAAACTTGTAACGTCGTGCATTAATAATCATCGCCTTTTCAGACATCGTGAGCTGAACAACATAATTACCGAACAACAAAAGGGATGCGCGAAAAACTCGATGGGGTGCAAAGAACTACTAATATTGATTCCGTTGTCTGAAATGGCATATGTGGACTACAAAAAGGCCTTTGATTCAGTTCCACATGATTGGCTCATTCAGGTGCTGACACTCTATAAAGTAAATAATCATATTGTTAACTTTTTAGAATATGTCATGACTACCTGGCAAACCAACATCTAGCTGAATGAATCCGACTGTTCGATACAAACCGACTCTATCCCTATCAGAAGGGATAGAGTCGGATATTCCAGGGAGACTCTCTTAGTCCACTGTGGGTCTGCCTTGCCATGAACCCACTCTCACACAATCTGAACTCGACTAACTTTGGGTTCAGTCTCAAGCACAACAACATGCAAGCAATAAAGATAAACCATTTGTTATACATGGACGACTTAAAGTGGATGGCAGCTAGGAAACAACAGCTGCATGATATGCTTAAAATAATAGAAGGGTTCTCTAGTGACATCCATATGCAATTTGGCCTAGACAAATGCTAAATTATTAATATTGTTAAAGGCAAAATACAGCAGGGGCCCTACGAAATGGGAGATGGCACCTCAATTGAATCCATATAGGAAGGCCATACTTGCAAAAACCTTGGAATAAAGCAGGCTCAACGAATTGATCACACCGCCATGAAAAAGGACCTAGCAACAGAGTTTTATAGAAGGGTCAGGCGACTGCTGAAGACGAAACTTAAGAGTAAAAATCTGTTTCAGGCTATTAATCCCTAGGCGTGTTCAGTGCTTACTTACTCTTTCGGTATAGTTAACTGGTGCAAGACCGACATTGAACAATTACAACGGAAATTTCGAGTACTACTAACAAAACCTCAAAATCACCTTCCAAAGAGCTGTGTCGAACGTACAGCATTGCCCCGGTGTGAACTAGGAAGAGGATTGGCAGATATAGGAAAGTTACGTGATCAACAAATTTCTAATTTGCGTAATCATTTCCAGAAACTCGCAGAATTTTCTGATCTGCACAGGGTCATATGTCAGGTTGATGACTCAACACCTCAGCGACTGACAGAACAACAAGTTCAAGTATACCACCAGACAACTGATCAGAAACTGCTGAAATGGAAAGAAAAGCCCCTTCATGGAGGACATATAAATGACGTCCACCAAGATTATGTCGACAGTTCAGCTTCGAAGAACTGGTTGCTTTATATTGGTAATCCAAGATCAAGTAATTCCAACTAAGGACTATCTAACGTACATCGTCAAAGACCCTTCTATCAACGACAGATACAGATATGATTGCCAAACATCTGAATCTATCCAGCATATCAGAGGAAGTTGTCAAGCGTTGCCAGGAACTAGTACTGAAACTTGAACTATCATAGTCGGTCAGATTACCATACTATAAATACAACTAACTACAAACTGTAGTGGGACCGCACGATAATGACTGATCGGACTGTTGCTTACAATAGACCAGATATAGTTTTGGTAGATAAAGTCGCTCAGAAAACAACTTTAATTGACATAACAATTCCTAACAACAATAATATAAATATCAAGCAGGCTGAGAAAATAACCAAATATAGGAATTTGGAATTTCAAATAAAGTCTCAGTGGGACATAAACAACACACGAACTGTACCAATTGTTATGTCAACAACAGGACTTGTCCCAAAACATCTATTAAACAATTTAAAATACCTCTTTACCAACTGATGCAAAAAGTCGTCCTGTTAGGAACAGCCCAGACGGTCCGAAAAATTCATGGGAAACTGCAGCCACGACGCCAACCACGGGCCTGATAACCTGGCAAGGGCTCCCACAGAGCTAAACCCTTTTGATTTGTAGAATATCTGGGGTTTAGTGAATTTTCCCCTAAAGATAAGCTATGCGTGCCTTAGAGGGAGTGTGCTACCATACATAGTATGGTCAAGAAGTCGGGAATAATAATAAGCTTTATTACTCAACAGGAAAATAGCAATTAGAAGATAAACATAGAATATGATTACTTATAATTATACATACATACATAAATAGTTACTATTTAATGATTAATATATCTTTAGTAGTGTGATAACTAATATTTCATGAGGTATATCGGTACAAATACAAAACATTTATTTAAATATAGTAATAATTAGGTAAAAAAGGTGATCCTAATCATTTAGACAAAAACATTTCATCAGATTTAGTAAGTATATATGAGAGTGGATAGTGGATATCTCAGCTTGAGCTAATCCTATAAAAGTTTCGGTACATATTATGACTACGTGAATTCAACATAATATTTGTCCGGGATAGATTTATATAGAAAGCAGGACGTCTGCGAGAGTTATGATTTGGTACCGAAAAATTAATTCTCTCCAACAAGCTTGGTGCATCAACTCGATGTGTAGCAATTTGTATAAAAAACTTATACTGGTATTAATTCTTCGATGTTCGAGGGACTGAACACCTAAGCTCACAAGTAGATATTTTTGATCAATACCCTGTTGTGAATAGGTCCCATTAGACCTGAAAGACAGAAATTTCAAAAACTTTCTTTGCACTCTTTCCAATGTGTTCTTGTGATTGTTATAAAAGGGGATCCATACTAAAGACGCATATTCCAGTTTGATACGAATGAGACTAAAGAAAAGTGTTTTTATTGCTTCTAAGTTTATGAAAACTCCACAGTTTCTGATTATACAACCCAAGACTTTCATGAATGAGAACTTTACGACAGAAAAGTGATTAGAAAAATCCAATTTGCTGCCATATAGGACACCAAGGTCTTTGAGTATATGAACAGACTTTGCATTTTGATATATTCAAGAATAACATGTTTAATTACACCATGCATCTAATTTATTTAATTGTGTTTGTAATAACTGACAATCTTCAGCAGAATTTATTGCTAAGTATAACTTTAGGTCATCTGCGAAAGCTAATCTCTTACAGTCCAGTTCAAGTAAAATATCGTTAATGAAAATAAGAAACAACAACGGTACTAGGTTAGACCCTTGCCGGACGCCTGAAGTAGCAATAAAATTAATTGATTTAGAACCGTTGTATGACACATACTGTTCTCTGTGCGATAAATACGACGTTAGTAGTGCGCATAGTTCGTATTCTTCTATACTGCAATCAGATATAGTGTAGTGTAATACCCTAATGTAGGTGTTACTGGCATAACTTTGGATTTATGCAAGCGTAGGGATAGGTTTGGTTTACTTCTAAAATAAAAGGGAAATAGGGGAAAATTGGAAATAACAGGAATAACAATGAAAAGGTTAATAAAGCAGTATAGCCTAACAATCATATTACTAACTTCGATGCTTTAATAAATTTAAATAACGCTCGAAAAACTTTGAGTATTGGTGTGGCGACCAGGGACACTACTAAATACGGCTTTTGTACCTTTAACATATCCAGCTCATTAGACAAAAGGTGATTAATATTACCTATGGCGGTGCAACTGCATAAAGGGGTGTCACTCCTGTTATTTTATGCAAAAATTGTAGAGTACAGTTATGCCCCACCCTTAATTTACATATGGTTGTAATGCATTCCCTACTATAATAATTTAGGTTGTAAAACTAGGCAGTTTTCAAAATTTTATTTTCATCAATCTGATGGAACTTGCCCTTCGGAGAGGGAAAATTGCACCAATAATCCAGCTAATCCTTATTTAAGTTATCTTTCATTATCGGAATAAAGTCCTGAATAGGCAATTTGTGATATATATAATGGGCAAATCATGCCCAGATTTTGCTATTGTATCTACCTGCATGTTCCCTTTAATACCCTGGTGACCCGGAATCCAACATATCTTTCCCCTCCCACCTTTCTAAATATTTTTAGAAAAAGGGATCTGATATCCCAGACGATATGGTGCGTAATGCGTGAAATATTTATCTTGTTGATTATTGAAACACTAGATTTAGAGTCAGAAAATATGATAAACCTCCTTGTCCAGTGTCAGTTTGATTCATTAATTGCTAATAACTCCGCCGTTAGGATTGAGGCTTTGTCTCCAATCCTGATTAGTCGTTTGATGTTTAGTGATGGTATGAAAAATCCCATCCGTATAAATTAAAAGAAAGTCTTTATAATATTTGTCGATAAAATAATTAAAACAATGACTAGTTTGAATATTACCAACATGCTTATCTGTGCCTGAAATACTAACGTTTTAAAGAGGAGAAATGGGTTACATTGTTTTTAAATTGGTGAATAAAATTTTAAATGGTTTTTCAATTATTTCAAATACAAACCACAATTTTTTATCAATACTTTTTTTTTATAAACTAACTTCATTTTGAGCCTAGGAAAGGCTTTATATACGGGGTAATTTAATATATATATATATATATATATATATATATATATATATATATATATATATATATATATATATATATATATATATATATATATATATATATATATATATATTTTATATATATATATATATATATTTATATATATATATATATATATATTATATATATATATATATATATATATTAAATAAGTATAAAAATATACTCGGGACTCTAAAGTTCATTAGCTTATAGTCCCTGTTGAAAGATGGAATAATATCATCAGAATGATATTCTTTAGCAGTCAATTTTAAAAAACGAAAAGATGTTAGCAAAATAGTTGATTTAAACCTGAAATTGAGTTTATCAGCGTTACAGTTAATCATAGCTATGTTTCTAATCAGGAAGTTGTTCCTAACTGTAGCAGCTTTGAATAGAAATCTGTCGCATAGGAATTTCCTTCTTAAAATTAAAGAAGGCTCTCCATGCTCGGTTTGTAACGATTTAATGAAAGTTGACTTCATTAACCCTAAACAAACTCTAATAGCCGCATTTTGTATATTCTGTAATTTCTTCTTAAGGATCTGAGAGAGAGAGTGCTATAGATCATGGCACCGAATTTAATCCTTGACCTGATAAGATTTCTATACATCGACATCAAAATTTTTGGGTCCCCTCCCTATTTGAATCTGCATAAACATCTTAGAGGATTGATCAGCTTTTACATTTACTTACTAGATAATTTACGTGCAAATTCCATGAGACTGTACTATCGAAGCGGAGCCCCAAGAAGGAAAAGGACTGTACCTGTTGAATCAAAGAATCGTTTAAATAAACCTTCAACTGCTTAAAAGGTCTTCCTCTTGCTTTTGTAAAAAGCATACATTTTGTTTTGATAGGGTTTATCTTCAAACCTATGTCTTCCAACCAAATATATAAAGAATGAAACGAATTTTTGAGCGCCTTGACGTCTGAATGAGAGCAGTACAATGTAATGTCGTCCGCGTATAATAAGATTCTCATGCCCGGAGCAAGAGCATCTAAAATGTTTTTCAAGTAAAGGTTAAATAAAAGGGGGCTTAAAACTGAACCCTGCGGAGTACCGTAATGAACTAATCTGGAAAATGTTTGTTGCATACCTACTACCGTGTATGCCTTATTTATTGAGAGATTGTAAATAATATTGCATTGTATATGGGGTAACTTTATATCTTCAAGACATTTAATCAGAATTTCGGGAATACGGAAGTCGAAGGCCTTGACCAGATCTATAAAAATACACCCTGTAATCATATTCTTAATAAAGCCTAGCAAAATATCCGTCAATAAAATGGTGTGATTGTTACCAATGCTTTTGTTTTTCCTAAAGCCAAGCTGTTCCTGCGGCAATAGGCACCTACTCTCAATGAACCATTGCAAACGTCGTTTAATTAGATGCTCAAAATTTTTTCTGAAACATGAAGCCATAGCAATCGGTCATTAATATTTGGAAGAAATGAATTCCTGTTGGGTTTCAAGATAGGAATAATTAAAGACATCCCATTCCTCTAGGATGCCTAATTTACCCTCTAATATTAAATTATAATAATTAAGTAGTTGTAATTTCAGTTTAGGAGGAAGATGTCTAATCATACCGTACGATACTTTATCGAGTCCTGGTAAATAGTCCTTAACCTCTTTAAGTGTTCTGTCCAATTCTAACCATTCAAAAGGATTAATCAGGAACACGGATTTCGGATCCGGGGAGTGAGTGAATTTAATCTCCTGCATGTGTGGATAAAAGGGAAAAGGGAAATGCAAAATTGTCAAAAAACTCCATCATAAGTGTATCATCCCTCTAGATTATTGGAAATTTTCTTACAGTCATTGCCTTTGAAAAGCCGTTTATGCATCTCTAGATATCCTTTATATCGGTGTTTCTATTTAGATTGTTGCAGAACTCTATAAATGCATCCCTCTTCTTCTTTTTTAATGCTCTTTTCACTGAGCCGTCAAAAAGGATTCAATAAGGGTATCTTGGAAAAATTTGCCTAAAGCCAATTTCCACTTATTGATGAGCTGAGTGCACTCTTCATCCCACCATTGATTCCGTTGTCTGCAATAATGATAATTGATATCAGTTGTTCTTTGCAGCCCATCGAATTTTTCGCGCATCCCTTTTGTTATTGAGTAATTATGTCGTTCAGCTCTCAATGCGATGATTAATGCACGATGTTATGAGTTTGTATAAGTTGGAAGGCAAGTGATTGGTCGGTACCTTGCTGGGTCCTGTGCACATAGGTTATCCATTGATAAGAGGTATGTAGCACCATGCGTAAGGAAACTAGGCATCTTGTGTGGGTGGATAATTACGTCATTTATAAGGACTGTTAGGGTTTCGTGGGTTGCGTACAGTTTCTTTATCCAGTAATTTTGTACACCATCTGGTCCTGGTGCTTTCCAGTTATGGAAGTGCTTCATTATGTTGGATGTGTCTTCCGTTGTAAATGGTTTGTGTTGCATGGCAACGTAGTTCTGAAATGCAGCCTCCTCCTCATTAATCCAGCTGGCTCTGGAGTTATAGGAGATTGTTGTGGAAAGCTGTGTTTTCCAGAATTCCTCGATGTCTGTTTTACTGGGGTAACTAGGGGCTTCATTATTATTGGTGTTGTTTTCTATAAAACCCTTTTTCTGATTATCGGAAAAGTGTGTTGTCTAGTTTCCGTTGGTTACTGGTTTTGTACCTTCTTAATCGACTTGTGTAGACGGAGAGCTTTTGTCGTAGATTGTCCAGACACTGCTGAGATGTGATGTTTTCTTCATCCCACTGGGAGTGTATACGGTTATTGTCCATGATAGTATTGACAAGCCTTTCTATTCTGTTGTTCCTGACTCCTCGTTGGTATTCGGTCAGTCTTCCAACATCTTTCCGAAGAGAATTGATTTTCCCTTCAAGTCGTCTTTGCCAAGGTGGTATTCGAGGTGTTTGTCTGAATTGGGGAGGGTCTTGCTTTGGTCTTACTGCGACCCCAATTGTTCTGCAGATGGAAGTTCCAGCACAGTAGATAATTGTGTGTAGCGATTCTAACGTATTAGCACCTAAAACATAGTTTGGCAAGATAAATTTGTTCATAGCCTGCAAGACGATACCCAATTTCTTAGAAGATCTTAGTTTGGGAAGAGCTGATCTAGTCAGTGGATCTGTTCTACTATACTCTATAAGAGCTCCTTCCATTTCTGCTTGGATCTTCTTAAGCAGGTCAGCGTTGGTGGCCTGTTCTTGTTGTAGTTCTTGATTCTCGTCCACTCTTTGTGCCAAAATTGTTTCAGGCTCTGGATCGATTGTATTTCGACCAAATAGTTCGCGCTCCACTTCGATCTTTATTCTGTCCAGTTGTTCAGGCGAAATAAGGCCATTTCTCAAGATGACACGATATTGATCTGTGACTCTCTGTTCACTAACTTGAAGCTCTGGATACTCACGACAGAACTCTTGATGGAGTATTTGGCGATATCCAGTCTTGTCCTGGCCAAGGTTCATAATTCTGTAAAATGTGCGCATTATAAATTCATTCATGGCGCCAGTCCATTTCATGCGCTGTTTTTCAGTCCCGCTTGAGTGAGCGCTGGCTGTTGATCCTGCGAACACTTTCTGCGGGTGGAGTTATCGTTCTCATTTGACTCCGTTGGGGATGGTCACGTTGTTGTTGTGACTGTATTGGTTGTGGTTCTTGGGCTGTAGCTCTTTGGACGGCAGGGGCCCGCCTCCTCAGCACCCTACCACCACGTCCCGCATGCTGTCATGTCCAGCGCCGGCTCCAGAGATGCATGGGTGGTGTCACCAATTGACCCTGGTCACCCAGGTATCTCGGACCCGTGGGGTTGTCCCCAGATAAAATGATTTAAACCAGAACATCCCGTGCGGGTTGTGGAGAAGGAATGAAATCTAGGTAGTCGGTCAGCCCACCTCTAGGAGTCACAAGACCTTGTCGTTGGTGAGGGGGCTTAAGTCATACAGCTACTGATTCCGAGAGCAATGCCGGCGGGAACTTCGGTTCCTGGTAGGGTCTCCCATGCCGGTAAGGTCGGAGTGAAGGATGTACGACGACTAAGAAATGACTCGCAGGAGATAACCTGTCGAAAAAATCCGAGGGATGGATGGCCATGACTAGTTGGTCTAGAACGGAGCCTCTGAGATAACAGGTGACCTCAAAGAGTAACGCAGCCTTAGTGGGGTAAGGGCGCTCTGTTCCACAGGACAAGCAAAACGACCCAACTCGTGGGAATAGTATGAATATAAAAGAATACAATAAAAAATCTGATGACAACAAGAGCAAAGAGCAAATGACAGACGCAAACAAGGTTACGAATAGACAAATAGATAAGATAACGAGTACCCAAAGAAGGAACTCACTGGATAGTCAAACGGCGTACACGAAAAAGGAAATAACAGGAGGTAATACGAGCTCGAGTAACGGAGGCGGTATGGCAAACAGAACGGTGATGGATCTATTGTGGGAGGATGAAGAGGCAAAGTCCACAAAGAGACATGGCGGGACTAAAATTGGCGAAACTCGTTTCTGACAAATTTATGTTCAATAAAGTAAGAAGATACATAAATGCAATTGATACAGAAACCAGGGCACTAGGAGCGTTAATTATGGCTAACACCAACACCAAGGTTGAGATTAAAGAAAAAGCAAGAAGGTTAAGAAGTATTAGCAGCGCGCTTATGACGGCCGATATGACAGCACTAATGGGAAAAGTAGAAGATTTATTTGGATCGAGGGACAGAAAGGAAGATGTATCGAAAAAAGATATGGGTACCCAAACTTCGGAGACAGTAGAAGAACACCTACAAATGGAAATCGAGGGTTATATAGACGACAATATGAACAAAGAAGACCTAGAAGAAGTACTACAAATGAAATGGCCAGAAGATATGTTTAAAGTTTAAACAGTGAAGGAAGAAATAACGAAAAGTGCGGAGGACAGGGCGTTAATAGCAGATTACATGCAAAAAGATAACAAATTAATATCAAGAATGATAGGGGAATCGAGTAAAGTGAGAAACTATATAAGACTTAATAAACTAAAGGAATCGGAAATAATATTCAAAAAGACATTTGGGACAATAGGGATTGAGGAGCAAGAAGAAACAGAAGAGCAATATACTTTTTGCGAACTATGCAGATGAAGACGACAGATATATTAGAAATGGAAACAAATTTAGAACGTTAGTGAACCTCAAAAAGATGTGTATCAAAAAAGAAATTAAGGAGATACATATAGCCATTATTGGAACGGAAGAACGAACGGGAAGAAATAGAAAGCTGGTACACTGCGCCTTCAATGACTATGAAGGGAAAGTAGTGCTCCATGAAAAAATAGAACAAAAAAATTAAGAGAGGAATCCGGAGTAGCTCTTATAATTGATGCAGGGGAACAGACATATGCAGACCTGGTGAAGCAAGTCAAAAACAAATTAATCAATAAAGGGGCAGGAGACAAAATTAGAACCATTAGACAAACTAGAAACGGTAACATACCTACTAATAGCGACACAAAAAGGAAAAGGAAATGCGGCTCCTATAGCAGAAGTGCTAAAAGGAGCACCTGGAAAGATGCGGGTAAGAAACCTGGCCGAGGAGAAAAACAAGAAGAAGGCGGTCAACATTGTCAATCTGGACATCACAACGGATAGAGAAGACCTTGAATTGGAACTTAAGACGGAACTGGAATGCAAGGATTTAGAAGTCAAAGCTCTTAGACCGCAAAATGGTGGTATGCAGATGGCAACTATCATAGCGGACGAAAAGACAATTGAAAAACTGTTGGAAATGAAAGAGATTAGGATAGGGCTGATAACAGGCTTAATTAAAAGGAAAAGAGAAATGCAGACATGCTTTAAATGCTGGGAAAGTGGGCACGTGGCCAGGGAATGTAAAGGGGAGGATAGAATGGGCTGGTGTAGGAACTGCTGCAAGACGGGCCACAAAGCAGCTGATTGCGGAAACGAAGAATACTGCTTCAAGTGCGAATCGAAAGGACATAGATATAATGATGGAAAATGTAGAAACAGGAAAAAACACCAACTAAACAGAAATACAGAAGAAAGAAAGAAAAGATGCAGATTCGGATACTGCAAAGTAATCTAGGAAGATCGGCGAAAGCCCATGATGAGGCTAACGAAATAGCCCTCAAAAATAAATTAGATGTAATAGTAGCTAGCGAGCCAAACATAAGAATAATTAGAAAAAACAGAAAATGGATCGTAGACAAGCAGGAAAGCATAGCTGTCGAAATTAGGAATAGAGAGACGGGTATTGAGGAATACGAGACATATAAAGGTTTCATAGTTTTTAAACATAGAGATGTCAATATAACATGTTGCTATATTTCTCCGAATATAACAATAGAAGAATACAGAAGTAGGATAGATGATATAGCACAATCACTAAGAAAATTACCACGGAACAAAATCATGGTATTGGAAGACCTCAACGCAAAATCCCTGCTATGGGGCGCTCCTAAGACTGATGCTAGGGGAGGAACAATAGCCGAATTGGCTGCTACATACAATTTAGAGATATTAAATAACGGCAACCCAACTTTCGTTAGAGGTAGTAACACAACACACATAGACGTCACCATGTGTTCGAGCAATATGGTACGGCACATAAGAAATGGGAAACCATAGACGAAAACATATTTACAGACCACAGATATATCCTGGTCCATTTACAAGAGGGGGGAAAAGCGAGAGAAATCCTTAAAACAAGAACACAATATAACATCGAAGAATATGAAAAAATGTTTAACACAATAACCGGGAAAATAAACAAAGAATTGACACCAGAAAAAATAACGACAGAAATCAAAAAATGCCTGAAGGCCAACAGAAGGCCGATAAACAGAAACGAAAACAGAGAAATCCCATACATGTGGACAGCTGAAATATCGGAAGCTAAAAGGAAGTGCATAGAGATACGGCGGAAAATCACAAAAGAAGCAAAGAAAAAGAGAACAGAACTACCGGATATGATGGAGGAAATGAATAGGAAAAGGAAAGAATTAAAGAAACTCATAAACGGAAGCAAGAGGAAATGCTGGGAAGAATTATGTAGACAGCTGGAAACAGACGTATGGGGAAGGGCATATGGGATAGCTATCCAAAAGATACAACCGACACCATTGTTGACACTTAGTAGTAGTAGAAAACAGAAATAGCAAATACCCTTTTTATAAAGACCAGAGGTGAATGGAAAGAGCGAATAAAAATATCAAGAGATTTAGTACCTGAATTAACAGAAGAAGAATTTAAAATAGCAATTAAGCATATCAAGATGAAAAAAGCACCTGGACCAGATAATCTACCGCCAGAAGTCATTAAAATAACATTTCAAAAGAACCGAGCCACAATAAGGGATATGTATAACGAATTAATAAAGAAACAGGAATTCTCTACAATCTGGAAGAAGGCTAAAGTAATATTTCTGAGGAAGGGCGCTAAACCTATGAATGACCCATCATATAGACCCATTTGCCTGTTGGACGTTATGGGTAAGGTATTAGAAACACTAATTAGAAACAGAATAGACAAAGAATTAGGAGATGAAAAAATTTCAGAAAGACAATTTGGGTTTCGGAAAGGGAAATCAACAGTAAAAGCAGCAAACTGGATTCGTGAAAAAGCAAGGGGCACTAGAGCGGTCTGGGTGATACTCATCACTTTTGACGTTAGAAATGCATTCAATTCGGCATCATGGAAACGTATTGTTAAGGAAATGGAGAAGAAAGGGATTAGTGAATATCTAATAAGAATAATAGAGAGTTATTTCTCCAAAAGAAGTATTATACTCGGGAAAGAAAACACGTTGAAAATGAGCACAGGCGTACAACAAGGATCAGTACTAGGACCGACGTTATGGAATATATTGTAAGACGATCTTTTAAATCAGAAGCTGCCAACTGGTGCAAATACGATAGCATTCGCAGACGACCTGGCACTATATGTGGAAGGGCCAAACGCTGACAGACTGGTTGAAAAAGCAAATGAGGCAATAAGAATAATAGGATACTGAATGAAAGAGGCAAAGTTGAAATGGGCACCGGAAAAGAGCGAGGCGGTGCTACTCAAAGGTACAAAAATGCAGAAAATAAGAGAAAAAATAAAAATAGAAATAGGGGATCTAAATATAACACCACAAAAGAGCGTATATTTATCGATCACCAAGGTACATACGGGACACATATTGTACATGCAGTAAGCAAAGCGGGTGATAAGTTAGCAAAACTTGGAAAAATTATGAAAAACATAAAGAGACCATCACATGCAAAGAGACGACTGCTTTATGGAGTGGTACAATCAACACTTTTGTAATGGGCACCAACATGGCACAGAGGTATGAAGATAAAAAGATATAAGAACATGATGTTAAACATTCAAAGACAGGCGCTGCTGCGGGTAATAAGCTGATAAAGAACGATCTCGTATGAGGCAACGGCAGTTATAGCCGGTATTCCTCCGATCCATCTGACGGTAGAAGAACTTAGAGAAAATTACGAAAATAAAAAATACAGAGAAAACAGGAATAATACGCTAAAAGAATGGCAAAAAGAAAAAGCGGAATGGACAACGAAACTAATACCAGACCTAACACAATGGACGAGCAGCAAATATAGAAGTACAGATTACTTTATGAGACAGTTTTTGTCTGGGCATGGTAGTGTCATAGCATACCTGAAAAGGATAGGGAAAATGAGGAAGAGTAACTGTGAAATGTGCCAAATTGAGGAGACAATGGAGCACGTGGTTTTTGACTGCGAAAGATATGCAAGGAATAAAACAAGAACAGAAACAACGATTGGTGAAAGGATAACACCATCTAACGTGATAAAACTAATGATAGAAAGTAAAGAGAACAAGGAAATTATATACAAATGGATAAGGGAAATTATAGGTTTTAGTGGGTCTGAGTCCCACATTAATTTGAGTGATAGACTCTAAGCTCAGATTGTCCATAATGGATTTCCACCTTCAAAAAAAAAAGTTAGTAGGTCAGCGGAATGCTGCCCCTTTAGTTGCTTCATACGACAGGCGGTGGATACCGTGGTGTTATTCTAACCCGACCACCACACGGGGTCTTATTATTATTAATCAAGTAGTAAGGGCAGAGGGACTTTTCCCTGTTGTGCCCAAGAACAGAGAAATTACAATAATTGACCTACCAATTGACTATAGGTATATACAAAATAAAATAAATTAATACAATTACAATAATATTTACTCTAATGAAAAACGATCTAGTCTATTTTTGAAAATGTTTATAGAAGGTGCAGAAACAACATTAGCATTTAGATTATTCCAGCTGTCAAAAACTCTGTTCGGTAAGAAATTTTGTCTCGATCTGATGGAAAAGTTTTCTTTTTTGAGCTTGAACTGATGACCTCTGAGGCGTTCGTCCTGATTTACGGTAAACATTAGGTCGAGATTTCCGAAATTGAACTTCAAGATTTTAAATGTGATAATCAGGTCTCCACGATGTCGCCGAAGTTCAAAGGATGTTAGGTTGGCCATAATAAGTCTTTCTTCATAGGAAGGTCTTCTCGGTCCCCTGGGAATTGGAGCGTTAGTTGATTTGTGTTTGGATTGGCATATATTTTTGTGTCATCGGCGTAGAAAGATATTTTGCTTCTAACGTAGTAAGGAGTATCACTGGTGTAGGCCGTAAATAGAAAGGACCTAAGACAGATCCTTGTGGTACTCCACTTGCTACTAACCTGCTCTGTGAGAAAGCTTCGCCAACTCTAACTTTGTAATGTCCATCCTTCAGGAAATCATCAATCCAACGAAGTTAAGTACCGCGAACGCCGAGTTGTTCTAATTTATATAAAAGTCTACGTTTAGGAACACGATCAAACGCTTTAGAGAAATCTAAATAAACAACGTCAACGGGCTGTAGATTGTTGAGTGATGATGTCCAGTCATTAATTAGTTAAATTAGTTAAAGTGGAGCGGCCAGAGACAAATCTATGTTCTATTGGAATAATTTGTTCTTGTAGAAAAAAATTGAGTGATAGAAGCTAATTTCCAACTAGGTGCTATAGAACTTTAGGAAAAAGAGGTCTGTATAATTATCGCCAAAGGTGTTGCAAGCGTGTCAGCGCAACTTTTTAATAGTTTTGGTTTAACACCAAAACCAGGTGAAGCATTAGGGCGAAGTTTTAATAAATGTTGCTTGACAAGATCTACTGTGAATAATAGTTGTTCTAGAGATGCATTGAGACGGTGACAATTAATTGGTGGCAGATTATCATTAACAGGTTCTCTACTAAAAACTTGTGAAAATGCTAAAGAGAGTGTTTCAGAAGACTCTGTCAGAACAGCATAGAGTCTGATCAGGTTTTTGAAGAAGGGGATTAAAAACTTTTGATGTCAAGGAGGCCCGTATGAACTTAAATACTTTTTTACTGTTCCCACTAGCAATAATACTTTCTTCAAAATTTTGCCTTAAAGTTTTAAGAGATATCTGTAAAGCATTTTGCGGTGATTTTGGATATGGAGTAAGAAGTCCTGTGTGTTTATATTTTCGCCAGAGCCGTCGTTTATGTTTAATTTGTTGTATTGATACGTGGTTAATCCAAGGTTTAAGACTATCACGAAAAGTGGTGTCGCAGAAATTATATTAAGAATTGTATCGTGTAATGCGTTCCAAATTAATGAGGAGTCATTTAGCTCCACAAAAACTAAATTCCACTCGATTCGAGACAGTTGAGCATTTACTTCAGAAAAGTCGGTAGCAGCGTATGTTATAACATTATTTTTGCGGGGTAGTATTTGGTTAAATTGAATGTGGGCCGTTATAACCGCATGATCTGACTAGAGAGGAAATTAGTTGTTAATAAGCATGAGGTCTAAAGTAGAAGGTTGGTTGTTAATTCTAAATCTGGTAGGTTCTGTAATAAGCTGCGTGAGATTCGAATTAGCTAAAAAGTTTTTAAATAGTTGTGGGAGTTTACGGCGCCAGATAATGAGGTTATAGGCCAGGTAATTTCAGGAAAGTTAAAGTTTCCAGCAATGATAAGATTATCAAGAGACGATAATTCCTCAAGTTTTTCGAGGAAGATGTTATCATGTAATAGTAGTGTATCAGGGGGACGATAAATGCATACTAAATTAAGCGAAAATGGATTTTTACTAACAGATAAATGAATAGCGTCTGTTCCAGGTAGGTCTAGTAGCTTAATATTAATAGTAAAAGTTGTAGTAATAACATCAGATAAGTAGATACATACACCTCCCCGACACGATTTTCTCTATCTTTGCGATATATTGTATACTCATTAATGTTAACTAATGAATCTGGAATTGAGGGTTTAAGCCAGGATTCAGCAATAAACATAATGTGTGGTTGAAGAAGTTGCACTGTGCATACGAATTCATCGAATTTAGCAGAAAGTGAGTCTAAATTTGTATATAGAAATAGCCAGTAATTAAATTTGTCGGTGGAAAAATTATGGACGAAATTTCGTGATTTTGGGAATGCCGTTAATAATAATAATAATAGTTCTTTTAATCGTAGTTGCTGAGTGGGCGTCTTATCATCCACTATCGAAAATTTTTCGGTGATTTTGTTTTCTAATAGTTTAGATTTATTCCTAAGAATGTCTTTGACGTGATATTCTGAAGCCATTATTACGAGGGCTGCCTTTTATATTTCGGGATTAGAGAACAAAAACAAGAAGATCTATACACTTTTGCATGTGTTTGAACCAATTGTCGAAGCACTTTTTCCTCTGTGATTGAGGTATCTCCAAAACATGCATTCTGAACGCAGCAACCGCTTCTTTAGGTGTCGAAAAACGTTGACCTCTCAGTTTGTTTTTTACGTACGGGAATAAAAAGAAGTCATTTGGTGACAAGTCAGGACTATACGGCGGATGACTCATCAAATCGATGTTTTGAGTGGTCAAAAATGCAGTTGTCTGAGCCGATGTGTGAGAGCTCGCATTGTCGTGGTGAAGAGTGATCGTCTTCGGCGATTGGTTTTCCTCATTTCTTGGAAGACAACTGGCAAACAAATGGTTGTGTACCACTCAGAATTGACTGCATTGTTCTAATGGTACGGTTGCGACATGTCCAGTTTTTCCGAAAAAACAGGTGATCTTTTGCTTGGAAGTGCTTCGTGCGCGAACAACTTTTGTTGGATTCGGCTCATTTGAAACACCCATACAGTAGGACCGCTGTTTACTTTCGGGCTCATACGAGTAAATCCAGGATTCAATCACCTGTCACTATGTCACAAACGTGTTTTTTAAAGCACCGCGATCGTATTTTTGAGCTTTTCTTTCGGACACGAGCCTTTTTTTGAACGATTG
>CM067223.1:53349170-53435928 GCA_034190945.1 Octodonta nipae
GGACATCAATACGCAACCTTTAGACAGGACAAGTAAAACTGGTAGAGTCTAAGGGCAAGTCAGGAAAGCTGTGATGATCTATGAAGACCTATATATCCTGGAGTATATCCATTCGTCACTTTGATTCATGTTTGAATCTTACAGACGTTTCTTCGGGGTCCATTTGGCATTATCAATGAGTCGTCAGGTAATACACTGCGACTTGGTCCGTGCTATGTATATATAGGCTTTTGTCGGAGGTTCCAGCTGTCCACTAAAGTACCCTACAAACCAAGCTGTCCATTTGTACCAAATTTTTCGTTTAATGGTGTTGGGACAGGCCTCATAAGACTCTTCGTAAGATGTTCGGAAAATTAAAAATGGAATGTCTACCAATTTGCTTTGTAGGAAACATATATTTTTAATATTTTTCATTAAATACTGAACGACATAACGAAGTAATGTTGCAGTTTAATTTAATTGCATCGAAAACCAAAGGAAGCTATGGCTTGTGACGGTGTACTACATGTCCGGGAAAATTGCTGGCTCCATAATATTTGGATTTATAGGCGACAAGTTAGTATCTCTTAATGGTTAAGTAAATCCTTAGAAAATAAAAAAACATGGTTTCAGATATGGACGAAAGTCAACGTTTGTGACATGCACCATATTTATGGGTATATTCGGCTGTTTGCAAACCGTCTCACCAAATTACGAAATATTTATCGTGTTAGTACTTATACATGCCGCAGTAACTGCAATCATTTATCCTCTTGCCACAGTGTTAGGTAAGTTTGGTTGTGTAAATGAACGTTTATCTAATATATCTCTATGAATATATCGTTTTTTAGTATTTTTATTCTACTCTGCGGTTTCGAACAACTAATTTTGAGATATTACGTCATAAATGGACCACCCTGTAAATTTTTACATTAAAAAAACGAATTTTTTGGAAATAATTACAGTGTAATTAAGGGTATGAGTTTTTTTTGTTATCACGGTTTTTGTAAAATGTGTTGATTTGAATGAAACAATGAGCAGCATTTGACAATACTGATAGATTCCAGTTGTTTTCTGAATGATAATTGTGGAGTCTCTAGTTTTGTATTTTTGAATAAAACACATAAACTTAAAGTCTGTAATATTTCAAAAGTCCAAACGTTTCAAGTCTATCAGACCCTTTCAAATGGTATTACACAAAATGAATTTGACATTAATGTTTGACAATAAAACTGATGTAACTGAGGGAATTTACTGCAAATTGGTATATACAGGGTAGCACAAAAATTTTAATAACAAAGTGTCCTTTCAAATTGGAAGTATTTGACAGATGAGTTATCTTTAGGATTTCATGTGACGTTCCTAGGTACGACTTTGTTATAAAATAGTGCATTCTCCAAAAATGAGACGAAATAAATTCTGATGTTCCAGAGATCTCATTAAAGTCATAACGGAAAACCTAGGAAAAACCGTATGAATTATACCGATATAGGGTTGTTCAAAAGGATATTATCATTATTAATTTCGTCCTTGATTATTGGCAACCAGGAACGGCTGAAATCTATAGAAGTATATACAATCGCTTTCATTTAATAAAATTAAAGCAGAATCTTTCAGGTTTCGTTTGTGTTGTGTTCTTCGTTGTGTAATATGGTTGAATTTTGAAATTGTATGTTATGACCAAGTTTCCAGGCTTGAATTTTCCTATTGTTGTAATATATCCAATAATAGCGTTGCCGAATTTTATCCAGTATTTTGTTCATACACAGATAAACTTCGGTATTTCTACTTCTGACACCACTGTTTTACATTTTCTTTGTATTCAAAAACAATCTTTACACAGAACATAAATCTTTCTTATTTCCACACGAACCCATAACACACTACTTTTAACAGACCAAGAGCGATAGGTCAAACGAAAGTTTCCAAAACAAGTAAAGGCGGCAATAATTTAAGAGGACATTTGGTATGAGCAAGATGGAGTTCCGCCACATTATGGAGTTAACGTTCGGCAATACCTCAATGAAATGTTCGTCTGAAGCTGGTAGCCACCAACAGCTGAACTATCAAAATTCCTTCTACCACTGATCCAACCTTTGGGGGGCAAAACATCAACGTACTTCAAGGATTCGAAGCATTTTGTGGAAATCATCGGATCAATGGAACTTGGGTCAGAACATTGCTTAGTAAGTTCCGATGTTGAAAACCTCTTCACGAACGTACCATTAGACGAGTCTCTTGGGCACAGTGAGAAAGAAACACTGAAGATGAAACCCTAATGGAGAGAACGAAGCTGCCAATCAATCATGGACTTATATCCGGAAACCATCATAAGCAATGCGTTTGAAGAACTAGACTAACCAGGCAGGAAGAGGAATCCAGGATAGCAACTCTATTATTACCGTATACTAAAGACTTTTCGGAGAAACTTACATGAATTGCAGACAGATTTGGAATCAGAATGCTCTCCAAAGCAAGACTTTGAGGAGCATTATTACAAGAATATAAAGCATCCCCTTGTGAATGACCAAGCGACCACTGGGCACCACGGTTAAGAAACACCACATAGCTACCCAAAAAGCGGAGATAACGAAGTCTGGGAACGCATAAACCGAACACCATGGCAGCAACTGGGACTAGGCTAGGGTAATTCACCAGAAAAAGCACTGGTATAAAAGAAAATTTATAGAGACTGCATATATAATCTCGAACAAAAATATAGTCAGCTAGCCTAGCGTCCAAACTAAAAACATTTAAATTTTGTCTCATCATTCACCTAATGACGATAGCAGAAACAAAGGTATTGAAACGCTGTGAGATCAACCATTTCATGATGATGGAACTCCAAGGAATCTTCGAGGACCTCAATAAAATGTTTCAACACCGTTGGATAGGTTGAATTGGGTAAAGTGAATGAAAAAGCGATCTTCCGGTTTGAGTCCCTTAGGATTTTTCATTTTTTTCTGTTGCGTGCAGCACCTCACTTTGATCAACAGAAGATTTGGAATATAGAATTTAGATCGCAATGTATGAGATTTCATAATACAAATTTAAAACTCATTACGACTTCAGTTGGAACAATTACTATGATCACTTGGTGCATGTCTAATATACATTTTAATATTTTGTCTTTAAAAACTTCATTTTTCATTAATAACTAAATTTATAAGGTGATACATTAATAAATCTGTAAAAGAATTCATATCTCAAAACATGTAGTTGTTCTGAAGAAACATACTATAATAATTGGACTTAAACAAAATCTATATAAAATATAAATTTATTTGTATATTTAGAGCTCTAGATATTTCTCCAATATAAAATTTATTACATATTGGATGAGTATGGTGTTGATTGTTAATTAAAGCTTTGACTTCAAGTTTGTTAAACTATATCAATTTAGGGTAATTGTACAATTCTCGAAATTGTATTTTCATAATTGTTCATTTTTGCTTTATCATACAGAGATTTGATGATACCTCTTTTAGTGATATTTAAATGCATGTTACAAATTATACAAATTCTACAAGCTTGTTGTTTTATGTAATTTCAGGCGTAGAAATGTTTGGCAAGCAGAAACGCGAAATCGCTGCTATATCTCTCCACTATTTTTTTAGTATTGGGATCGCTATGACAGCTCCAGTAGCATGGTATACTAAGAACTGGAGCTCAACACAACTGATTCTATCAGGTCCAGCAATTATATTCGTTATTTACTATTGGTAAGAAATTTTGCAAGATAAAATAATAAGCTCCAAAAATTAACATGTTTTAGGATTCTCCCTGAATCGGTGAGATGGCTTTTGACCATGAAACGAAAATCTGAAGCCCTGGCAATTCTGAAAATAGCTGCTAAAATTAATAAAGTGTCTTTGGGTTACTTGCAGGGTGAGAAATTACCTTTATTGGTAAGGGAACAAAATACCTACCGTAACGTCCTACGTCATTTTGAATCGATAAATTAGGCTAATTTGGAATTTGATTATAACAATTTTCGGCTTCTGTGCAAAACTATTTAGAGTTTTGATTTTGCTTTTGGTAATATTTTCATGTACATTTCCGTTACTTCTTTTGTTAACTTCGACACACAGCAAACAGTTTTTTAATTTGTTCGACATTTTTGACATCATTTTTGTCATTTTTTACACTTTTTTGTCATTTTTTATATTTGGAAGACGCGAGATGTAATACCGACATCTAAGATTTTCGAGAGAATTAGCACACAGAGGTTCCGAATCTGGATCCGTTCCGTGTAATTGCTGTTCTCCCTTAACTCCTAGGACAGAATGTCACGATAAAAATTTCAGGTTACTTCACCTGTCAGAGATATTGAATACTCTTTTCGAGGTGTCATTTCTTTGTACGCAAGACAATATATATTATATATAACATATATTGTTTCTAGTCAGGGAACCTTCATCAATTGCGCTTCCCACAATTGAATGTCCTCTCAAACACTTCTTTATGTATTTGATACATTTCGTTAAATTTGAGAACGCGAGATGTAAGACCGGCATCTAGGATTTTCGAGAGAATTGCACAGACCAGAAACAATATATGTTATATATAATATATATTGTCTTGCGTACAAAGGAATGACACCTCGAAAAGAGTATTCAATATCTCTGACATGTGAACTAACCTGAAAATTTTACCTTGACATTCTGTCCAGGGAGAACAGCAATTACAAGGAACGGCTCCAGATTCGGAACCTCTGTGTGCTAATTCTCTCGAAAATCCTAGATGTCGGTCTTACATCTCGCGTCTTCAAAATTTAACGAAATGTATCAAATATATAAATAAGTGTTCAAGAGGACATTCAATTGTGGGAAGCGCAATGATGAAGGTTCCCTGACCAGAAACAATATATAGTCTCATTCTCGCGTCTTAAAAAAGAAACAATCATATGTTATATATTGTAATGTCTTCGATGACACATTACATATTAATATCCAAAAAAATGTATGAATTAGATGTTGCGATTTTAGTTCAATGCTGGTTCAATGCAAGTATGTAATTGACGAAGGACCTTTAGCGGAACAATCAATAAAACATTGTATCGTTGCGTAAATTAAATCACCAAATAAAAGTTAATCACTGACCTTTTACGTCGAAGCTCTGCAGGTGGTGTTTTCTTGGTTCTTCTTTCTTCAGAGGGTAGCCCCGCAGCGGCAAGAACTGTTTTTAGAGCTTCGTCTGGACAACACGTTACGCAAAAAAATAGCTACGTAATATTCATTGATTGAGCAAACAAAAAATGCGGGTTTAACAACAAATTATGCGCTTTTGTAAACACAAAAGAAACAAAATGAAAGCGGTTTAGCAGTTCTTACGACTGTAACTATAATTCGCGAAATCGTAACACAATAACAACAAAAAGCGATCTTCTTAAGACGGAATCAAAAAAGCGTCCAAATAGCTTGGTAGTCAATACACGAATCAAGAATACTGTCTTTATTTTACACGCAAAAAACACTTAAAATTAGCATTAGCGCGACGGAAAAGGTGCAGAAGTTTAAAAATCAATGAAGTAATTCAATCAAATTTAAACAATACACTAAACAAATTGCGGGAACGCAACATATATAATATATATTGTCTTGCGTACAAAGGAATGACACCTCGAAAAGAGCATTTTTGATATTTTTTTAAATGTTTTGACATTTTTGACATATCTGACATTTTTTGACATTTATGACATTCCTGAATTTTTTAACATTTTTGAAATTTTTGACATTTTTGACTTTTTTGATATTCTTTGACATTTCTGACGTTTTTTTAAATTTTTCACATGACGTTTTTGACACTTGACATTTTTGATATTTTTGACTTTTTTAACATTTTTGACAATTTTCAAATGTTTTGACATAATAGACATTTTTGACTTTTATTGACATTTATGATATTTATGACCTTTTTGACATTTTCAATATTTTTAATATTTTTTACATATTTGAAATTTTTGTCATTTTTGACATTTTTGATATTTTTTGACATTTCTGGTGTTTTTTGATATTTTTGACATGACGTTTTTGACACTTGACATTTTTGATATTTTTGATTTTTGACAATTTTTCAAATGTTTTGACATCTTACACATTTTTGGCGTTTATTGACGTTTTTGACATTAATGATATTTATGACCTTTTTGACAACTTCAATATTTTTGAAATTTTTGACATTTTTGACATTTTTGGCATTTTTGATTGTTATGAAATTTTGGTCTTTTTTGGACATTTAGGACATTTTTCGAAATTGTTGACATTTTGTACATTTTAATATTGACTTTTTGATATTTTTGACATTTTTGACGATGTTTTTCGATAATTTTGACAAATTGTCCAAAAAAATTCATTATGTGAACAATCCAGCTATACACATTTATTGTTGCAGGTCAACGAGGATGTCGTCCAGCAGAGTAATTTCCTCCAAGTCATGCAAGAATTCTTTAACTCAAAAAAAATATTTTATAGAGTTATTATAATTTACATTTTATGGACTATATATTTCTTCATATTTTTTGGTATTTCGATCAACACACTGACCCTGGTAGGTAACAAATACCTCAACCACATCTTCGTATCTCTCATAGAAATTCCTGCTGTTGCCATTACTTCTAGCATCGTTCAAAGATTCGGAACGAGACTGCCTTTGGCAGTTGGATTCCAAATTTGCGCTGTAATTTATTTCATTATCATTTTCGTCAGCACCTCTTCACATAATTGGATTGTAGTTGCATTTTATCTGTTGGGAAAATTTGGAATTACTGTCATTGGAGTTATGGTCTTCATATGTACGGCAGAGATAATGCCCACGACCTTAAGAAGTGGAGGTGTCGGAATGGCTAATGCTTTTGCTAGGATTGGAGGACTAGGAGGAGCTTTTCTACCAATATTGGTAAGGAAGTTAAATGAATCCCTTATTATTAATCTTGGAATCTATCTATATATGTATACCTAATTATTCCCAAAAACTATAAGCATATGAGAGTTTCGATGGCTACAAATTGACTGGTCAGTATCTCATCTTTGAGTGTGAGTAACGTATCTCAATAACAAAGCTGCAATTTATTTGATTCTCGACAAAGATATGCAACCAAAAATACTGCGTAATAATTGTTACTATATATAAAATTATTTTCAATAACTGAAATGGATTCAAATAATTGCTTTGTTTACAAAAGTTTTTTAGTGTTTACTATCTTCTTGTTGAATATACAGTGTGGAACAGTCAAATGGAATAAATTCGATAACGAATAAAGGAAAAACGCTTGGACAAGTTTTTACTATTTGTATTTTTAAATGCGCATTTTTTCCACAAAAAAAAATATATAGGGTGTGTCGTGTGATATCATCTTTCTTATCTGAAATGTAAGCTCCTGTATATTATTTATTTTTTGGATTCTACAGAAAATTCTAGACATAATTCATATGCAATGTCCTACACCTTTCTTCAACTGTTTCGGAAATATTAAGTGTTTTTAGATTTATTACAAAAATTAATATTAAAAAAAGAAAATTATTTTATTTTATAAATTCCTTACATTACACTAAAAGCCTAATAAGTAATACTGATTATTTGTTAATAATATAACAAAAACATTATTAATATCAATGTAACAAATGTTCAAAATGCTAATCTGGTATAAAAATGTCTTCTGACGTTACTGATCTAATCGCAAGCGTGATTCGTCTTTTTAGGTCATCTAAGTGAAGGATTTATTTGCATAAATTACTTTTGACACATCCCCACAAAAAGGAGTCCAATGGCATCAAATCAGTGCTGCCATTCTCAATCCGCGCCTCCCAATCCACCGATCTGGAAAAATTTCGTTCAGGTACTGCCGGACATTGATTTCGTAATGGAGTGGTGCTCCATCTTGCTGAAATCATATCGTATTGGCAGAAACTTGTGGGTTTACTCAGGATCAGGAAATTAGTTTGTCAAAGTTGGCACGACATCATTTTGGAGCAGTTCTAAATATTTATCTCCATTCAAGTTGCCATCAGTGAAAAAGCGGCAATTTTGACGATTAAGATGACCGTGAAGTGTAAATGTGCTCTTATCAGAAAACAAAACATCTTCTAGTTCACACATCACATTGTTATCTAACCTTACAATAATTTGTTCACAGAAATGCGTTCTCCTATCAAAATCGTCTTCTATGAGCTCCTTAGTCGGCATCATTTTATAGATATGCATTTAATTTCCTTTAGTACTTTAAAAATTGATGTGTGGCTAACTTTGAGCAGTGGGGCTGCTTTTCGACCAGAATTATATGGGTTTTCTTGAAACTCAAGCATAATATCCATCTTCGTATTATCACTTATAGCATTGGCAGCTACTTTTTTATCTGTATCACATGACCAAGCTTGCGAAACTGCTTTTCTATTTTGCTAATTTTTCCTTGGGATACAGGCGGCAAATTTGTAAAATTTTCGTGAAATAAGCCAGAAACTTTCATTTGTTCTTGTGTTATCTCCATAACCAATCATTTGTAGAATGGTTATTTTGTGAATTTCTGTTAAATTAACTATTTTTCTGATATTATTACGTACAGTTAACGAAATTCAAACGACAATAGCAGTAACACTGATCACCACTGTCATGCAGGCAGACAACAAGATGCTAAGCCTAAGTTTTGAAAAAATAGATAAAACTGTCTTTTTTTCAAATCAGTTAAAAGAAAAAAATGGTTTTTGCTTACTATCTTAATAACAAGAGCTAAATGGGAATTACGTATTGAGTGTAATGTAGCGAATTTGTGAAATAAAAAAAATTTTTTTTGTAATGCTCATTTTTGTAATAAATCTGAAAACACTTAATATTTCCGAATCAGTTGAAGATAAGTGTAGGATGTTGCATATGAATTATGTCTAGAATTTTCTGCAGAATCCAAAAAATAAATAATATACAGGGGCTTGCGTTTAAAATAAGAAAGTTAGTATTGTCCACTGTCAAATGACACCCTATATAATTTTTTTTTGTTAAAAAAATGCTCATTTAAAAATACAAATCGACGAGTCCAAGCCTTTTTTCCTACAAGCCCTTCTTTATTCGTTATCCATTTGGCTGTTCCACACTGTATAACTTCAAAAATCATCTAAATTATTCTTCTATTTACTAACATTTTCATTATTTTGACATTTGGAGTTTTTGACATTTTTTGACATAATTGGCGTCACCGTTCCATTCCCTGAGTCCGAGAGGGGGTAACCAATACATTCTAGTCTCGATAGATTAATTTAGTAAATGATATGAGGCATATGCCATATTCAATCAGGAGGCAACCACTGTGGCAACGGTGCTGGTCAAACAGCTGTTCAGCAGGTTTGGTATACCGTTGGACCAAGGGCCGAACTTCGAGTCTGAGTATGCAGCGATTAAATGAAAACATGTTATGTTTTGAAGGCAAAATGGGACTAAAGGCAATTCTCCAAAGCTCACATCAGCTTGTGAGGGTCCATACGAAATGGTCCAGTGGATCAAAATGTCGTTGGCTATCGCATTTGGAACCTGGGAGCTAAGGTGAAGGTGGTTCATTACACTTAATTGAACGGTGCTAAAATTAGAATGGAAGTTATTCATCTTGACCGGAAACTAAAACTCCGAATAAACAAACTGATAGCAAAAATAAATTTTCTTCCACACGATTAAAATTAGAACCTTTCTGGAAGTTATTCATCTTGACCAGAAACTTAAACTCCGAATAAACAAACTGATAGCAAAAATAAATTTTCTTCCACACGATTAAAATTAGAACCTTTCTGGAAGTTATTCATCTTGACCAGAAACTTAAACTCCGAATAAACAAAGTGATAGCAAAAATAAATTTTCTTCCACACGATTAAAAATTCTATTCTGTTCGACAAAAGGAAATTATTACTTTAGCAAGACAGGATCACTGCCGGAAAGATGGTATTTTTCGACCCACATCAAGAGTGGAATGCGGTAGATAGCAAGGTGGTAAACAGCTGACGAACGAGAGTTTAACGACTTTTGCGGAGTATTCTAACAACTTGTTAGGTAGTAAAAAATCTCATTTTTAAAACTATCATCAAGAGTACTGTAAATGATGAGGCGTTTAAGCTTGAAAAGATCATAATAATTTTCATATACATTTTTAAAAGGTAGGGATTTATGGATATTTTTCTTAATTTTCAGGGCTTATATTATGTACATTTACCAATGATCCTATTTGGAGTTCTCTCGATGTTTTCTGGAATGTTGGCTTTAAGATTACCCGAAACTGTTGGTGCTAAAATGCCAGATACGGTAGTAGAAGCAGATAACATTTAATAAATTGTGCACTGTATACAATGAAAATTTTGTTGTTTGGTGGAATATTATTCTGTACCACTATTACTATTTATTTTTGCATTGAACTTGTATTTCAATACTATGAGTAACTTTATTATTGTTCAATTTTTTGAGATTTAGTTTTTAGTCAAATAGTGTATATTTTACGTGGTTGTTATTGAAATAAAAAGAAGAAATCAGATATGGAAATCAATTGAAATAATTTTTTGAAGTGAGATGTTATGTTCGACATCTAGGCTTTTTTTAGAAAAACAGGTACACAGAGGTTTCTGGGATTTTTGGAACATCCCCCTTCCATGGGTTGAATGATTGCAGCACGAAGGCTAGCGATAAAAATTAACATAAAAAAATTATTGTGGTAAATGCTTAGTAATGTCATAGTGAACTTGTTTAAAGGGTTTCAGGGTACTGGGATTTTTGGTACATCCCCCTTTTAAGGGTTGAATGATTGCAGCACGAACACTAGCAATCCTTTAAGCTTTTGTTGTACATTGAATCTGCTCTCACAAGTGGTAATCGAATCTGATATATCACATAGTTAAAGACGGTATATATCAGATAGTTGAGCGTATATTCTTCGCTGCGAACTCCACCAAACCCATTAGACTTCGGTAAAAGTCTTTCAATGTATTTTGGTTACTGTTGCTAGTTGCTACAGAAATCAAGAAAAAAATACAGCAGTGTTAAAACTATTGCCACTTACTTGCATTTCCAACGACAGAAGTTGAATAATGGAATCTGAAATCACTTTTCAAGTTAAACATTCTATTCTAAAAATATAAAAATATCTGAAGAGTTCTAGAGGACGCTATTCTGAACATTAATTTTTGTGTTGCGGAATAAGTGTCCATAATTAGAGCTAAATCTCTAGATTAACCTGACGTCGAAAGTCCCTCTCGGGGCTTTATATTGATGTCCGGTAAATTAAAAAAATGTATGAACAGAGACTGTCTGATTTTATATTCAGTAAATGCTACATTGTGTCTAATTTAACGCTGATAAAAAATAAATAATAACCTTAATGAAACATACCTGAAGTACTAATGGGTTTCAACAAAAGATAATTATATTTCCTTGAAAAAATAACAAATGGTTTAAAATTTTCACGAAATAATAGTTTTCTATATGTATCTGTATGTCATATAAAGAATAAATGAATAAGTGCGTTTTCAAGAAAAATTCCTATGAAAATATGCCTGCAAATGCTTAGTTACCGATGTACAAGGTGTTGACTTCTTCAGATTTTTCAGTTTTTTCCCCTGACTATTAAAGTTTTCCAGATATTTTGAAGCATTAATGCCTCTACGAAGTGTTCATAATAAGATCATAGAAATGGTCATGAAAATCTACAGGGAGATGCTTTTTCTTGGGTTACGTGTTCTTTCTGCCCCTACTTCTTTTTATAAGTACGCCCCTGGCAATTGACAAAAATTGTAAATAAATCTCTTATAAATTTGCAATGTTTTTATTTGTTGCTTTTTTTTCGTATGTGTCATTGTTTTTGTGTAACAAAATGATCAATTTCATGTGTACTGGAAAACAATCCTTTTGTGATGCAATATGCTGTTATTATTTCAAAATCATTTAAAAAAACAGTTAACCTAACTTTGAGAACGAAGAGATAAAATTAAGTGCTCAAAATGGCCACCTTCAGCCATTACACAAGAGTCTAGACATCGACATATAGATATTCGTATTCGATTGAAAATCCCAGGAGAATCTTCAATAACTCCACAAGAAACAATAATGCAGTTTCTTAAGTCTTCTATGTTTAAACAGAAGTCCCACTATTGTTGGATTTAAATCAGGTGACCGAGCTGACCCAAAACTGAGGTCTACTCCAACCTATCCAATGATCTGGATATGTTTCGTTCAAGTATTGACGTGCTCTTATACAATAATGGTCAGAAGCGCAATCGTGCATAAACCACATTCCCGCACTGCCACCTAAAAAAATCGGAACAAGTAGAATTGGTAGCTCGAAAATGCGAAACGGTTAGAAAAATCAGAAGGTAACAGTGCCTGGACTCGTTGTATATGATACGGATATACCAGCTGTTCTTTAAGATTCCAAATACCGTCATATGATCAACATGTAGCTGTAAAACAATTTTCCTAGTTCTAGTATCAGGTTGCTCGTCAGTTAAATTAACTATAGCTTCTTCTAATTCTAGTTTTCTTATATCCCGGTGGCGAACACAATAATGTTTTCTAGGTTTGAAGCTATTTGATTCTCTTAGTCGTTGATGAAGCCGTCCAAACAAAATGTGATGTGGGGCTACACGTTGAGGATACATTGCAGCATATGTTCTCGACGCTTTTAAGGAATTACTTTTAGAGAGACCGTAGACGAATGCATGTCAGCCATTTCTGCGTTTCTTCTGCAAATTCTCGAAAAGTCACGTACAACCATCACTGTGTGTCAATAAAAATCAACAAGAGTAAATTAAGAACAATTACTGTATATTTCCAAACGTTTCGGGGATTAAAGAGAAGAAAGTGTAAAAAAGGCACAATTCTAAATTTTAAAATTAAAATGTTTTTCAATTTTGCCCAAGATACACATCATATATCTTTGTAGGGTTATAAAAATCTCCATTTTTTATGTTAAAATTTCGATCAGCTGGGAATGATACAATAAACGACGCACTTTGTGAAATTAACTGATAACCTTTTTTTCTAATCTTAATATAGATGAATGCGTTGCGTCATTTTATGACAAACTTAACAAAATTATTATCGACAATGTTCCAGTACAAAACCGTAAGTCAAATTATCCCTTGTGCTTCCCGTATACTACAATTACACTCATTAATTCATAGAAAATGGGAGAAATCCAAGAATAATCTAGATTATGTAACTTTTACTTGCAATTGCAATACGTAATGAATATAAGACATACGTATCAAATACAGAATCAAATTTCAAGACAAACGTAAAAAGCTTTTGGTCTTTTCTCTCTCATAAATCTAATTGCAAGAGTCCCCGAGCCTGTAATTTATAATAACACTGTTTATACGGTTTCATTTTTTTGTTTATTTCCTTTGTATACAACTCTCTTGAACTCATTATTTTGTCCATCTTGTTTAACATCTTCATTAATTTGAATTATTTCATTCATTAAATTTGCTTGTTGATTGATCAAAGCATGATGTGTACTCATAGATTGTGTCGGTGAATTATTTATATTATCTTGGATTGCTGTCACTGGGTTTTCATATTTGAACTGATTTTTAGGGTTTCGGTACATTTTGTGGTTTGGAATATCTGTACTGTCAGAATTCAACGTTTCGTGATCCAAGGCCAAATGCTGATTTACCTTTTCATTTGCGATTTTATTGTGTTGTTTTTTATCATTTATGTTTTTTACCTTGTCGGTTTTTGTTTCTAACTTGATAATTTTTTCTTCTAAAAATTTGTTGTTTTGTTTTAACAATTTATTATTATCTAACAGTAACTGGTATTTTTCATCTTTTTCACTTAATAAACTCTTTAATAGTTGGATTTATTTTCTTAGTTCTAGGTTATTGTGTTCATTGCCCTGTTTTTCTTCTTCATGCAAACTTGTTTTTTTACAGCAGATAATTCTGGTGTCACATATTTTAATGCACTGCACTTTATTTCTTGCTGCACATGAGAGATGATAAGTATTTCCACAGTTTATGCACACTAATAATTTCGTGGATTTAGTTTGACAACATTTTAGTTGTTTTTCTTTGAAGTTTTCTTCATTTACAGGACAGAGCAAATTCTCTTGGTCATCACTTGCGGCCATCTTGAAATATAAATGTTACTTAATAAAATCTGCTCATATTCAACAAATAATTATTTTTTTCCTTTAATTGCAAAGTATTATCTCGGATAATTATTTAATTACTATAATAGGTATGCACCCATTAGTACTCTATATTTAAGTGCCACTACACAAATTACGAGTAACGGATACTTTGTAACGGCTAGTCAGACTAAAAGTAACGAATACATACGAGGATTCAGGATGTCGTTACTTTTACAACACTACTTCTCGTGGGTTTTTCTTTCCCACTCATTTAAAATTTGTAATAGGCTGAATTACTTGTCGGGAAATTTTGATAATTTGTTCATATTACTTATCGATCTTGACGAAACGTTTCCTCAGAAGTGTTTTTACTAATTTTTACCATTTTTGTATGAACAATTGAACTTTCATTCATCATGGTATGAACTACTATCCTAATAATTTTAGATTTAATGAATTTGCCGGTGTTTCTAAAATAGGGTTCCAAATTTCTGTTGTGTACAGAACTCACTAAAATAAGTCAAAAAGTCCCCATTAACATGTGCCCTAAAACGCACCTTTAGGATTTTGACATATAACTCAACAAGTAAAAGAAGCCCAAAAAAGTTTATTTAAAAACTTGTCTATGAGCTATGTATAGTCTGATGAAAACCCACAAAGCATAGTATTTTAGTCCAGACATCAGATTCGGTTTTCCGTCAACGTTTGGATTATGTTGCCTAATCGATTAAATGGTGAGGAATATTAAAATTTTTTAGTTAAGCACTAGCTAGAATTTTTGGAAAATGTCCCTTTAATTGAAGGCGGAAGTATATGGTTTATACAGGTCGGGGCGTCACCTAATTTTCTACATAAGTTATAATAATAATAATAATAATAATAATAAGGCCTTAGCCTTCCTCCCTACGGGATGATCTAGTTTAAATCATTGCATCTGGGAAGTGACACCACCCATAAAAATGGAACTACGGAGTAGATGCCTCGGAAAAGAGCTGCTGCCTATGGATCGTCAGGGAATGTCTGGAACCGGCTCTGGACAAGTCAGCATGCGGGACGTCGGTGGCACGAGGCGGGCCCCTATCGTCTATAGAGCTACAGCCCAAGAACCACAACAACACTCATCAATACCGTCACAGCAACAACGTGGCCATCACCAATGAAGTCAAACGAGAACGAGAACTCCACCCGCAGAAAGTGTTGCGCAGGATCAACAGCCAGCGCTCACTTAAGCGAGACTGATAAGACAGCGCATGAAATGGACTAACGCCATGAATGAACTTATAATGCGCACGTTTTACAGCTTTACGAACCTTGGCCAGGACAAGACTGGATATCGCCAAATACGGCATCAAGAGTTGTGTCGTGAGTACCCAGAGCTTCCAGTTACCGAACAAAGAGTCGCAGATCAATATCATATCATCTTGAGAAATGGCCTTATTTGGTCTGATGTGTACGAAATACAGAGCGAAGTTGAGCCCGAATTATTTGGTTGAAATGCAACAGATAAAAGCCTAAAACAACTTTGTTGCAAAGAGCGGACGAGATTCAAGAACTTCAAGAACAACAGCCAGCCAACGCTGACCTGCTTGATAAATTCCAAGCAGAAATGGAAAGAGCTCTTATAGAGTATAGTGGAACAGATCTATTGATTCGACCAACTCTTTCCAAACTAAAATCTTCTAAGAAACTGGGTATCGTCTTGTAGGCTATGAACAAATTTATCTTGCCACATTATGTTTTAGGTGCTAATACGTTAGAGTCGCTACACACAATCATCTACTGTACTGCAATTTCCATCTGCAGAACAATTAGAGTCGCAATAAGACCAAAGCAAGACCCTCCCCAATTTAGACAAACACCTCGAATACCACCTTGGCAAAGAAGGCTAGAAGGGAAAATTAATTCTCTTCGGAAAGACATTGGAAGACTGACCGAGTACCAACGAGGGGTCAGGAACAACATAATAGAAAGACTTGTCAAGACTATCATGGACAATAACCGAGTACACTCCCAGTGGGATGGAGAAAACATTACATATCACCAGTGTCTGTATAGTCTACGACAAAAGCTTTCCGTTTACACAAGTCAATTGAGAAGGTACAAAACCAGTAACCATCAGAAACTAGACAACCCACTATTCCGAAAGTCAGAAAAAGGGTTTTATAGAAAACTCAACAATATCAATAATAATGAGGCCCCTAGTTATCCCAGTAAAACGGCCATCGAGCAGTTCTGGAAAACACAACGTTTCACAACAGTTTCCCATAACTCCAGAGCGAGCTGGATTAATGAGGAGGAGGCTGCATTTCAGAATTGTGATAAGATGCAACACCAACCATTTACAACGGAAGACACGTCTAACATAATGAAACACCTCCATAACTGAAAAGCACCAGGATCTGGTCCTGGTGCTGTGCAGAATTACTGGATAAAGATACTTTATACGCTGCCCACGAGAAATTAACAGTACTCATTAATGACATAATTGTCCATCCAAACAAAATGACTAGTTTCCTTACGCATGGTACTTCATACATCTTACCAAAGGATAACCTATATACACAGGACCCAGCAAAGTACCGACCAATCACTTGCCTTCCAACCTTATACAAACCCATAACATCGTCCATTAATCATCGTATTTTCAAAAATTATGAGCTGAACAACATAAATACCCAACAATAAAAGGGATGCGCGAAAAATTTGATGGGTTGCAAAGAACAACTGATAATTGATTCCGTTGTCTGCAATCAAGCTCACGCCAAACGACGAAATCTCTACATGGCATATGTGGACTACAAAAAGTTGATGGCAGCTACGAAACAACAGCTGCATGATATGCTTAAAATACTAGAAGGATTCTCTAGTGACATTCATATGCAATTTGGCCTAGACAAATCCCGAATTATTAATATAGTTAAAGGCAAAATCCAACAGGGGAGATATGAAATGGGAGATTGAATCATGGAGGAAGGCCTTACGTACAAATACCTTGGAATCAAACAGACTCAACGAATTGATCACACCGCCATGAAAAAGGACCTAACAAAAGAGTTTATAGAAGGGTAAGACAACTGCTGAAGTCCAAACTTAACAGTAAAAATTTGTTTCAGGCTATTAACACCTACGCGTGTTCAGTGCTTAGTTACTTTTTCGGTATAGTTAACTGGTGCAAGACCGACATTGAACAATTACAACGGAAAGTTCAAGTACTACAAACAAAAGCTCAAAATCGCCATCCAAAGAGCTGTGTCGAACGTATAACATTGCCCCGGTGTGAAAGAGGAAGATGATTGGCAGATATAGGCAAGTTACGTGATCAACAAATTTCTAATTTGCGTAATCATTTCCAGAAACTCGCAGAATTTTCTCATCTACACAGAGTCATATGTCAGGTTGATAACTCAACATTCTGCGACTGACAGAACAACAAGTTCAAGTATTCCATCAGACAACTGATCAGACGGTGCTCAAATGGAAAGAGAAGCCCCTTCATGGAAGACATATAAATGACGTCAACCAAGATTATGTCGACAGTTCAGCGTCGAACTACTGGTTGATCTCTGGTCATATGTTTCTTGAAACGGAAGGCTTTATATTGGCAATCCAAGATCAAGTAATTCCAACTAAGAACTATCTAAAGTACATATAGTCAAAGACCATTCTATCAACAACGACAGCTGCAGATATGTTTGCCAAACATCTGAATCTATCCAGCATATTACAGGAGGTTGCCAAGCGTTCGCTGCAACTGAATACAAGGAACGACACGATGCTGTGGCAAAAATACAGGAACCAGCGCTGAAACTTGGGCTATCACAGTCGGTAAGAACACCCTATTTATACAAACCAGAATCTATTTTAGAAAACAACAACTACAAGCTGTACTGGGACCTCACGATACTGACCGATCGGACTGTTGCTCACAATACAACGGGTATAGTTTTAGTAGATAAAATCCCTAGGAAAACAACATTAATTGACATAGCAATTCCTAACAACAATAACATAAATATTAAGCAGGCTGAAAAAATAGCCAAATACAAAGATTTGCAATTTCAAATAAAGAAACAATGGGACGTGAATAACACAGGAACTGTACCAATTGTTATGTCAACAACAGGACTAGTCCCAAAACTTCTACTAAATAATTTAAAATACCTCGGTCTGGACGAACATCTTTACCAACTAATGCAAAAGCCGTTCTGTTAGGAACAGCCCGGACGGTCAAAAAAACCATGGGAAGCTGCCACGACTTCTGATAACCTGGCAAGGGCTCCACTGAGCTAAAAAACCCTTTTGATATCTAGAATATCTGGGTTTAGTGAATTTTCCCTTAAACGCACGTTATACGTGCCGTAGAGGGAGTGTGCTGCCATACACTGTATGGTCAAGTCGGGAATAAATCGTCTTTATTCAGCAAATTACAAGTATAATTTGCCCTAGGGGAGGCGAAGATTAGCCACAAGCTATTCTTTAACTCTTCACCTTCCAGTTTACAACCACTAATACTAAAACTAAAACTAATTACATACGTCAAACAGCAAATTGTTGTTCCAAAAATAATTTCTTATATTCACTCCTATAAGCAAAAAGAGACCTGTCAAAATAGGTCTTAAATATATTTAAAAAATGGACAGCCTGATAAGTAAAAGAACGCTCAAACAAGACGGTGGAGTGATGGGGGCATAGTATGATTATTAAGGTTAATATTGTATTGTATGGAGAAAATGGATGGGCCGAGAAGGTTCTATTGCTTGGACCCATATTCCTCTGACCTTAACCCCCTGGACTGTTTTTGTGGGGACATCTAAGGCAAAGGTTTATAAAATTCCAATTTAGACAATTCAATAACTACGGAAGGAAATTGAAACCGCGTGTACGGACATTAGGCAAACACCTAGAGTTTGCAAATCATTGAAGCGACGAGCTAGATTATGCTTTGAAATGCAAGGTGGTCATTTGGAGCAGTTGTTGTAATTTAACTTATTATTACTAATTTTAAACCCATTTTTTTCTATTTTACATTTAGATATTGTCTGAATCAGTAATTAGTTATTTAATTAGTAAGTGTAACTCTAATTTTAAACAGTTATTTATGTCCAAAATTATTTATTAAATTATCGAATCCTTCATAACTGCAATGTATTTAAATAATGTTACTGAATTTCAAACTCAATGTACTCTGAAAATGTTGAAAATATCAATTTGGACAAAGATAAATTTTTCACGTAAAATTGTTAAAATTTTATAAATCTAGAGAAAATTGTAAAAAATTGAAATAAAAAAATTACGGGCCGAAAACCCACTTCACCAACCTAAATAAGACATAATATTTATCGCGAATTGAATTTCGACATCCAGGATAAAATAAATATTAAATTCAGTTATATGTACTATATACATAAATAATTATTCGAGAATTCAATCAGTTGAGGGAAGCGCCACTGATGAAGGTTCTCGACTAGAAACAATATATTGTTTTGCGTTTAATGGATTAAAAAATCTCGAAAAGTTAGTATCCTAAATAAGACACATGATTTTCATGTCGATAAACAGAGTAGGACATATTATTTAACGTAAAAAGTTATGTAAGGCCCATACATTTTTTTCTAATTATTTTCGACCCTTTTGTAATAACAAAAAAGTTTTTTTCAGCCCTTTTAAGGGCATATAACTTCCTAAGGGTGCATTTTTGTGCACATGTTGATAATAATTTTGGCTTATTATTATTGAGTTCTATAAATAGCACCCGGTATAGTTTATATTTTTAGGCACAAGTCTCAATGAATCCTGTATTCTGCTAATTGCTGGATATATAGTAAGGAAGAAATTATGACGAAGAGAGGCATTGATTTGGATGACATTCTTGAAGAACTAGACAGAAAAGGCAATTATCGAATTTATAATTACATACTTAAGGTTTTGCCTGTCTTATTATATGGCACACATATGCTAATTTTTGTTTTCACCTCTTCCAAATTACAGGTTTGTAATAAACTTTATTGTGACAAAAGGTAGCTAATATTTTTGATAAATATGTGTTTTGTACCAGAATGTGAAAATCTAACTGGCTGTATGGAGTATACCCCAAAAACATTACAAATCGTGTCTTGAGTGTCAAAACTAACACTTGTAAGAGGTATTCACTGAAAAATGAGAGCAGCAGTCCCCCCACTTGAGCCTGGGAAAATTTTCAACACAGTTGGAAAAAGCGGCATCCTTTAATGAGCCATGTTATGTAATCGCCTGGGGTCAATGACCTCGACTGACAGGGTCGTTGACACGGAACGATGGGGCGTTGACTAGGGCTCCGATGAGGGCCCCAGGGCTGTTATGAAGATTGGGGCCGCGTATAGGTTAGGTATGGACTATTGGGTAGGGCTGCTGTGGATGGGGACCCGCGTAGAGGATATGTCGTTATTAGAGGTTAGGTTTCGCGGAATCGGCATATAGGTTAGACAGCTGATAGGTAGACGACCATAGAGTTGGAGCGTTGACGTATACCACGGAATGTTGGTATGGGGCGTTGACGTGTGGCATAGAACGATGGCACGGAACATTGACAGCTGACATATAGGAATATAGGTTAGACAGCTGACAGGTAGATCATAGAGCTGGGGCGCTGACGTATAGCACGGAACGTTAGTATGGGGGCGTTGACGTATGGCATAGAACGACGGCACGGAACATTGACAGCTGACAGGTAGGCCTTACAGTCAAAGGTACGGAACACCAGTGACAGCGCACGTATTGTACTACAGACTTGTTATGACGTAATAGATAAGCAGTTACCCGTTGAAGCACTCTCATTGGTTAATTACCACGTGCTCAGTCATACCAAGCTCTCATTGGTCAATAGTCACCACCACCACGTGAGCTGTTCAATCGCGCCAAATTTCAATGATGTACAAAATAATTTATATATTTATATTACGAAAAACCGTTGCAGTGATGGGGAATCGAACCCCCGTCCACCGGTTTCCTATGTAAGCACTTAGCATATGTGGCAACAAGACCACTGCATTTGAATATTCTAAAAGTTCATAGTACGTTGGATAAAAACCCGTTTAAAACGCGTAGTAATAATATAAGTCACATGCAAGCAACGTAGGGAGAGATAGCTGTTGGGTGGAGACACGACGACCTTGCCGAAATTCATACATCGACGACAAGTTTGGTAGCCGGCCAGACGTACCAGTTCGCTCATTCTGTTGGCGAATGGACAAAGGTTCACAGCAACGATTGGAAGCGAGACGCTCCTTCTGTGAGCGAGCAGGCAAAGGTCAAAACATTTTGTGTGTAGAAGACTATCGTCACACAGCGATGGTTGACTAAGATGCGTATTAATCAATGTCCCATTACCAGAATAATACAGGATGTGTTCACAATGTCACGTTGTTAATGAAATGTTTAAAAATAGATTCAGGATACTTGATTTGGGAATTAGATATGGAAACTCAGGATAATAGAAACGGGAATGCGGGAATTAGATACAGGAATTTAGGGAGTTGATATTCTAGATACGGGAATAAAGTATTTGGAGTATATATATATACATGTTATATCACTTTTCAAAATTTCTCTTTTTAAAAAAAGATTTTATTTATAGTTGCACAATACTTTTAATAAAAATAAAATTGAAAATAACAATGAAAATAATAAAACTTTATATAACAATTAAAAAGACAAAATGAGTGTTAAACTAAACTAGACAAATCTGTAAGTAATAATGAATGATGTTACAATGAAAAAGTATAATTTATAAACTAAGAACGCTGACTAAGGTGTCGCAGCGCTTGCAGTTCTCACGGATGTTCGTCTGCGGGTAACTGGAGACGACACGTGTTATGCTGACTCAGCTTGGGTACTGTTGCTAGGTTGTTTCATATAAGTCGATGGAATAACTTATATAACAACTCCTATCCATATAAAAAAGTTGATGCTACAGCATCGACTTTTAAGGGAGGTTCTGCAATTCCATATCCTCGACAGGACTAAGCAGGCTATGGAGTTTTACCCTGGGCTTGATGGTTGATGGACCTGGTGGTGGTGCTGGATCGGCAGAAGGGCTGATTGTTGGAGGCTTCTGGAATTTCTTCCTGATGATGCTGACGGAAAGGAGGGCAACCACAATTGCGGTTGTTGCCATTGTGGTGATCGTAAACCAGGAGGTGTGTTTCTCCGAAAATGGTTGGTCCAGGAGCTTTTCCAATTCCCTGGAGTATTGTCTAAGCTTATGGTTAGCGATATTCAGGTCTCTGGCATCCAATTCCTGTAGTCTCATGGGTTTCAATTTTGGAAGTTGACTGATGGTTGGCAGGTTGTCGCAACAGTTGTAGGGGATGTTGACTGGGTGACTCTTAAGTGTGATGTTGTCAACGTTGTTCGTGGTCCTTCTGGCATGGACCCTGGTGTTACCGATGAAGGCATTGCAACTGGGTTGGATGGTCAATAGAGAATTTGTCGAAATGTATTGGGTAACGGCATCTTCTCCCTTGCACTTGATGTTGATGGGCAACTGTCCGGAAATCGAGATTAACCAAAGGTTCAGGTCAATCTCTTGAATATTATACTCTTCGGCATATAATATTAAAGGCTTGCAAGTTGAAGGAAGGGCTGCTGGCTGTCTAAGAAGCTGTGCTTCGCAGAGGGCTTCTTTGTCTATGGTGTGTGGAATAACTTTGGAACAGATCTTATGTTCTTTAGATAATGGCTTACAGACACTCAGGTCTTCGAAAGATGCGTACAATAGCGAATCATCATCTCTCGCGATATATTTCAATTTTTGTTGGAAGAATATGGTGAAATCCTGTTCGATAATCCAAAACTGGGATAGGATACAAGCGGTACAGTGTATAAGTTTCAGGATTGACTAAGGGGATTTTTAGTACAAAAACAATTTTAGTATTGATCTGAAAAGCTTCCAATTCTATTAGATCGATGTATCTAGCAACATTTGAACTATAGGTTGGAAGTGGTAAGTTATTTTCATGAAGTGACTGTGATATTTTCTGAAGGGAGTCGACCAAATCTACTGGATTTATAATTGAGCTATGTAAAATTTTTAGACGGGCGAAAGAGACTGCAGTTAATACATCGTTGAGAGTATCTTCAATGTATACGTAACTTTCCATTAAGCTTTCACACAAATCCAAGACATTGGCTTGAAGTTCATAAAAAGCAAGATCGTCTGTAATGAACTCAATTGACTTCCTAATTGCTTCGATATTTTCCGAAAATATTTTCTCTTCGGACTGAAATTTTTGTATTGTGGTGTTAAGGTTCTTAACGACCGAAGTTGTTACTGATAATTGTCGTTTTATTAAGTTTTCAATTTGATGTTGGTCTTTAGTAATTTTATTTATAGAGTCACTAAAGTATTGTCCGTCTGTTGCATCTAAGTTACCGGAAATAGATTTCCAAATTGATCCCAGTCCGTTAATGAGTCCGCGTTTCTTTCTGTTGGTACTGTAAGTCTCAGTGTCAGCGAAAATTTCTGTATATTTGATGTTAACAGATTTAGATATTTGTTTCAGGAGGCTTACGTGAGTCTGTACTTTTGATTTGAAGATTTTAATGTTGGTTTTGTTGTCGCTGATAGTTTCTAAAAGTCTGTTCAGTATATTGTCGTTGTTAGAAATAGAGTCTCGAAAGGGGTTTAGATCTTTGTAAACAAATTTGTCATTAGAAATTTTAAGGGTTCCTTCTTCATGAAAGAAAACTCCTATAGTATTGTTAACAGGCGTAATGGAGTACTGTTGAAGGTTCACGACTGAAAACAGTCCACAGAATCTGAAAAAAGGGATTTATTCAAAATAGGGTTTTAGTCTGTCAAAGTTAACTTTAGTTATTTGGTTTGTTTGTAAATTTATGACGGTGGCAGAGTTTTTTCGTATTGCGGTAATTTCGAAGGGGCCGTTGAATTTGTTTTCAGCTTTGTTTTTGATTTGGGACTCTTTTACGTAGATTTTGTCACCTACTTTGTAATCGGGTTGTTTAGTAGAAACGTGTTGGTCAAATCGCACTTTAAATTTTTCTTTCTGTCTTTCGGTTTTAGCACGGGCGGGTCTGTAATAATAGTCCATTCTGTTATTTAGGTCTCTTACGTATTTCGAAATAAGTTTTTCTGGTTGTAAAGGGTTTCTGGAGGCCTACTTGAAGTGTGCCCAAATATGAGTTCATAGGGCGTGAAACCGGTGGTTTTATTTTTCGTGTTATTAAAACAGATGATGGCATAAGGGAGGACGTTAAATGGATGTTGGTTTGAATGTTCTGCTGTCTTTGCCCTTATCATTTCTGCTAAGGTCGCGTGAAATCTTTCAATAGAACCGTTTGACTGGGGATGTTGAACGCTGGAGAAAGTCAGTTTTATGTCGTATAGTTGGCATAGATCCCGCATTAAGGTGTTATCAAATTCACGTCCATAGTCACAATGGATGCGAAGTGGAGTTCCGTAATGTTGAAAGAAAATCAAAAGGGTGTTTACGACAGTTGAAGCTGTTTTGTCGTTTATGGGGTAGGCTTGCGTAAATTTCGTAAGTTCGTCCCTAATAGTAAGTGCATGATTTCTAGATGGATATTCGAAGATGTCGATGTTAATACGTTCGAAAGGAGTCTTGGGTGTTTCCGTAATAACAAAAGGTGCACTTAAGTTTTTCCTACAGAACTTTACCTTTTGGCAAGTTTGATAAATTGTTCTACAGTTTTAATTAAGCCGGTCCAATTGTATTTTTCCCTAATACGTCTGATGGTTTCGTTAATGCCACGATGGAGGTTGTTTTTACCAGAGTGGTATTGTTGTATTATTATAGGAATTTCGTCTTGGGTAGGAGTTGTAACAATGTTTTGGCAGATTTTGAGTTTGATTTCTTTGTCGGAGAGAATGAAAGATAGAATTTCAAGAATGGGAAGTTCTATGTTATTTTCAATGCAGTATGTTTCGGAGTCGTTGAATTGATCTTGGTTGTTATAAATAATTTTGAATAGATGCGAGACGACAGTTTCAGGGTCATAGGGCAAAGGTACAACTAAGGACTTTCTATGCCTGACTGTTTTACTGGCCATGATGTTAAGAGTGTCATTACTGAAATTAGGTTCTTCTTCGAAAAAGTCATCAATAATTTTGTCGTGTAAGTCGTTAGTTTTGTTTTGCCAAAAGAATGTAACTATGCGTTTGTGGGACTTGTCTAAAAGTTGAGAATTGGATATTTCAATTTTAGAGTAATCGATTATTGACTCAGTTTTGTAGAGTTGAACAAATCGATTAAACTCAGCGATAATTCTTTCGTCATGTTCGTCGTCATTGTCAGAGTTTTCAGGTTGTTCGGAGTCAGTTTCGTTGTTAGCGAAAATTTTGATTTTGGAAAGGAAATCAACATATTGCTTGAAATGGTTGATTTTGATGCGAGAAAGAGCATCTGCGTTTTGGTTTACCTTGCCGGGCTTGTATTCAATCTTATAATTGTATTCCTCTAGCTTAAGGCGCCATCTGGCTAGACGACTGCCAGGATCTTTGATGGAAAAGAGACAAGTAAGCGGACGGTGGTCACACAGGAGTGTAAACCTTCTCCCAAAAAAGATACGGTCTGTAGTGCTTAACAGCCCAAACTATGGCCAACAATTCTCGTTCGATGGTGGAATATCGTGTCTCTGCAGCACAGAGGGTGCGAGAAGTGCATGCAACAGGGAGATCTTTTCCCACGGGGCCTTGAGAAAGAACCGCTCCAATAGCAAAAGCACTAGCATCAGTAGTGAGCAGGAAGGATTCTTCAAAGTTTGGATATATCAGGATTGGGTCAGATACAAGGGCTTGCTTCAGTTCATTGAAGGAAGACTTGTAATCTGCGTCAAAGATGAACTTGACGTCTTTTTGGAGTAGTTTTGTCAGAGGTTTAGAGATCTTCGCAAAATTTGGTATGAAGCGTCTGTAATACCCAGCGAGACCAAGAAAAGATTTGATGTCTTTCGGAGTTTGGGGTTGAGGAAAGTTCTGAATACATTCAACCTTTGAAGGGTTTGGTTTTACACCTTCTTGTGTGATAAGATGGCCAAGATAAGCCACTTCTTTACGAAGAAATTCGCACTTATCAGGTTGAATTTTTAGGTTAGACTTTCAAAGTCGTTTAAAAACTTCTGTTAACCGGGAAATGTGTTCATGGATGGTCGGAGAGTAGACGATGATATCATCCATGTAGACGAGACAATGTTCATTCTGTATACCGAGAAGAATATTGTCCATGACCCTCTGAAAAGTAGAAGGTGCATTTTTTAAACCAAATGGCATACGAACAAATTCGTAATGACCATTTTCGACAGAAAAGCCAGTCTTAGGAATATCTTCCTCTTGGATTTCCAACTGGTGGAACCCGGAAGCGAGATCCAGTGTCGAAAAGTATTGACACTTTCCAAGTTGGTCGAGAAGATCGGAGATATTTGGTAGAGGATATTTATCGTCTACAGTCAATTCATTTAATTTTCTGTAATCGATAACAACTCGCTACTTTTGTTTACCAGAAGCATCGAGCTTCTTGGGGACGACCCATACAGGGGAGGACCAAGCAGATGAGGAGTGCCTAATGATACCTTGTTCAAGCATTTTCCAATTTGGGTTTTCACTTCCTCTTTATGAACTTGAGGATATCTATATGATTTAGTGAAAACGGGCTTTGCATTATTCGTATCAATCGAATGTTTAACCTCGTTAGTGAAAGTCAAGACGTCACCTTCAAGATAGAAAATGTCTTGAAATTCCAAACAAAGATTAGTGATTAGTTCGCGTTCTTCGTCATTTAGATGTTCAGTTCTAATTTGTTGTCTAATAGTTGAGTTTCTGTCTATGTATGGGGAATCATGATAATCGTCTGTATTGAAATTCAGAAGAGGGTGAGTTTTGTCAAGTGGTTCCAGTTTTAAATCAGAAAAAGTTACTGTTTTGGGCAACGCGTTAGCATTTATGATAGAAGTTAGAAATTCACCATTTGCATTAATGTGTACGAGTGAGTTTGGAAGTCGTACTCTGTCAATTTCTTGGGTTGGTAAAATGGCGTCGATATTAGAGAGGTTGCTTTTAAGTTTAAAGATCTTTTCTGTGCGCGCCTCTATGGTTATTTTGTTTTGTGTTGGTGTTTGTGAATTACTGTTTGGTTTAACATTGGGTGTGTCGGGTACATCAGTACAAGGTTAATCGTTATCGGGAACTTTGTATAAAGGCATGGTTTTAAAATTTGTTATTAGCTGTTTAGATTTTAAGTCAACTATGCATTCATAGTGTTCGAGAAAATCTAATCCTAGTATGCCGTCAAACTCAATGTCCAAATCGTATATGAAGACTTTATGTGGGTTACTTGGAGCGAATGGAATTAGGGTAGATTGTGAAATGGGGATTTTTTCATGGGTAATACCTTGAATCATTACCCTTTCAGGAGATCTTTGGGTGAAATTCTTTACGGTATTTTCCTTGAAGATAGAGATACCAGCTCCGGTATCAATAAGTAGTTTGAATTTAGAAGAAGCGTCAAGAATGTAGTAAAGGTTTTTAGAGTTAACTGTAAGAAGTGGGCTTAAAGAAATAGTTGCTCCGGGAAGTTCAAGTCGGGGTTCAAATCGTCCAGATTGAGGTTTTGAATCTGGGTTTCGACTTCGCACAAAGTTGTTGTCGAATCGGGAGGTTGATCTAGGCTCGGAAGCGCTAGAAAATCCTGATAATCGTGACAATTAAAAGGCTCGACAGGGGTATCGTCAAAAGGTTCTTCGAAGCCTGAATAATTTTGACTATCATCCTCGTAGTCATAAGTATTGTAATTATCGGTATAATAATCCGAATATTGTGAGTAACCATCATTTTGATGTTGATTGAAATGATGTGTCCTTTCAGAACGGTTATTCGGGTTATTCTGTATAACCGAAGGACGAGAATAATTTGGGTTCATTTGAAACCTAAAAGGGGGTCTCTGGAAGTTTTGTGGACGAAACTGTTGTCCTTGTTGAACCGGAGGATTATTTGGGGGAAAGTTTGGCCTTGTTTGTTGGTTAGGCCCAACAGGATTTAGCCTATGGTTTTGGTTGAATTGTTGAGAAAAATTTTGATTTTTCAATCGGCAATTTGCGGCTATGTGGCCTAATCGACCATAATGAAGACACTTAGGTGGTTGTGTCGGCTTTCGAGGTGGGAAATTTGGTTTGAGAGGAACAGATTTGTTTGTTTTCTGATCCTCGAAATAAGATAACTGAAGCTCTCTGCTAATTCGGGAATGAGCCTCTAGAAGATCTTTTGGATTACTTGCACGAATTACTTGTCCTAACCGGGGTTCTAATCCCGTAAGAAGTGTATTCATGACCATAGTATCCACTAGTGTGGTCTGGGTGTCTTTTTGTTCTGGACTTAGCCCAGCCGTTTTGTGGATGCAGGAGTGCATTTTCGCACTCAATACCTGGGGTCGATTATAAAATGTTAATGGGGACTCGTTTGCAAGTTGTTTCAGACGTTGTAAGTCGTGAATAAGGGAAGAGAGATCACGAGAATCTCCGAAATGCAATGTCACTAGTTGTTTGATTTCAAGGTATGATCCGGGATTCCTTGAATTTATCAACTGCGCCGCTTTCCCTATGAGTTTGTTTTTGATATGGATCACTAACAAATATTTTTGAACCGCCGTGGACATATTATATGCGCAAGTACACGCATCTATAAAGGTTCCCAAGGAAATTTGGTCGCCTTCAAATTCGGGTACAACGGAAAATATTTCCGTTAACCGGTATCTTTCTGTTTCAGGGGTACTTGAATTTGGTGTAGCTTGTGTCATGTTTACCGATATAAATGAATTGGAATATAAAGTTTATAGAATAAAATGTTAAAGGTGTAGAAAATTGATGAACTGTAGAATACGTTAGTGGGAATTAACGATTGTTTGAACGATAGAACAGTATGGTATAAAATGTAAAGCAATTAAAATCAATAGTTCAAATAAATCAGTTAATCAAATGGATAAATAAATCAATAAAATATGTAAATCAAATATATCAATGTGAATAAAAGAAATCAACAAATATATCAAATAAATCAAATAATAAATAAATCAATATTTCATTCAAATCAAATATATCAAAAAATAAAAATCGAATAATAAAATAGATCAGTTTCGATCAAATAAAATCAAAATATTTAAAATCAATGTATTAATAAATCAAATCATATAAATTATATCAAATATTAAAAATCAATGCTCAATAAAATAAATCAAATAATATTTACTTAAAACGAATGACGATTCACCATTACTTACATCAACAGGAACATTGAAAGCGCCGTGTTCTACGTTTGATGAGCAGTGAGGACTACCTTCAGGTTCGTTTTTCCGTTGAGGGATAGGAATCCGCCGCTACCAGTTAGAGTACTCGTGTTCTAGTAACGTTAGACGGATCCTACTGACTGCGCCAATTTGTTACATCACACTTTCAAAATTTCTCTTTTTAAAAAAAGATTTTATTTATAGTTGCACAATACTTTTAATAAAAATAATAACTTGAAAATAACAATGAAAATAATAAAACTTTATATAACAATTAAAAAGACAAAATGAGTGTTAAACTAAACTAGACAAATCTGTAAGTAATAATGAATGATGTTATAATGAAAAGGTATAATTTATAAACTAAGAACGCTAAGGTGTCGCAGCGCTTGCAGTTCTCACGGATGTTCGTCTGCGGGTAACTGGAGGCGACACGTGTTATGCTGACTCAGCTTGGGAACTGTTGCTAGGTTGTTTCATATAAGTCGATGGAATAACTTATTTAACATACATATATACAGGGTGTGCTAAAAGTCCCGGAACGGCATTTTATCTCGGCGGAAACGCATTTTAGAGAAAAATGTTTCAAACAAAACTTGTAGGATTCGTCCCTGGCTATCGAATTGTGACCTTAAATTTGACCTTGACCTTCAAGGTCAAGTCGATTTTTTTCAAATGGGACAACATATTTTTGACCTCGGAAATGGAAAGATCGGAAAATTTTACGTTCAAATATGTCCTTGTCCATTTTTAAAACTTGACCTCTGGTGGTCAGTAAAGGTCAAGTCAAGGTCAAGAACAAATTGACGTTGACCTTCGAGATCAGTTCAAGGTCAAATGGATTCTTTTATCTAAATGAGAAAAAATCGACTTAACATTGAAGGTCAATGTCAAGGTCAAATTCAAGGTCACAATTCGATAGCCAGGGACGAATACTATAAGTATTGTTTGAAACATTTTTCTCTGAAATGCGTTCCCTCCGAGATAAAATGCCGTTCCGGGACATTTGGGACACCCTGTATATATATATATATATATATATATATATATATATATATATATATATATGATTGTTGGTCGGTTAGCTTCCAGTCTTCCACGTCACAACCTGTTGTATTTAGCAGGCTGTTGTAGCCGATATAGTGATAAAAAATGTACAGGGTGTCTCGGAAAATGTATCCCATAACCAGAATAATACAGGGTTTGTTCACAATGGCATGTTGTTTATGAAATGTATGAAAATAGATACAGGATACTTGATTTGGGAATTAGATGTGGTAATTCACAATAATAGAAACGGGAATGTGGGAATTAGACTAAAAATGGTTGAACCAGGACCGTTACCAATGATAGAAATGAGTAGAACAGAACCGTTACAAATAGGGATGCTACAAATGAGTTAGTTTGAATGTTAGAAATGGTAGAAACGGTAAGATGATTACAATAGAGACGTAAAAAATGCTAGAAACGGTAGGATAGATGAAGTAGGAAGGATAAGATAGTGGGAACAGGTATGTTGGAAATGGGATAGGTAGAAATGGCAGAAAGTTGAATGGATGAAACAGGGACGCTACAAATGGCAGAAATATCGGGAAGTCCAATGGATGAAACAGGGGCGCTTCACCTGGAAATGATAGAAAAGACCGGAATGCTGGGAACAAGTTAGTTGCAAATGAAAATGTTGGAAATACCACAAAGTTAAATGGTTGGAATATGTTTAAAATTGGTTGACAGAACTCTGGAAACCCTGAGAGCGAGAATTTTGGAAACTGGAACGCTGGAATGAGGAATACTAGGAACGGTGTAACAAGGAAAAGGCTTGAATGGTTGGAACAGGAATGTTGGAAAAGGTAGAACTGGTTGAAGTAGGACCGTTGCAAAATATAGAAATGGTTGAATGGTTGAAGTAGGACCGTTGCAAATGGTAGAAATGGTTGAATGGTTGAAACAGAAACGTCGCAAATGCTAGAAACACCCTAACGGGAACGGTAGGAACGGCGTAACCAGGAAAATGTTTGAATGGCTGGAACAGGAATGTTGGAAAAGCTAGAACTAGTTGAATGATTAAAGTAGGACCGTTGCAAAGGGTAAAAATGGTTGAATGGTTGAAGCAGAAATGTTGTAAAGGGTAGAAATGGTTGAATAGGAGAAACAGGGCCGTAGCGGAAATGGGAGGAACGACGTAACAAGGAAAAGGCTTGAATGGTTGGATGCGTTGGAAAAGGTAGAACTGGTTGAATGGTTGAAGCAGAAATGTTGTAAAGGGTAGAAATGGTAGGAAGTTGGACTGTTGGATAGCAGAAAGATGGATGATCGGAACAGGCATTGTAGACTTGGGAATGTTAGAAACAGTGAGGATGGGAGAAATAACGCGAGTCGAATGGGTGAAACAGAGAAGTTGCGAATGGTAGAAATTGGATGGTCGGAATACATTTGAAGTTGGTTGACTGAACAGTATAGAGGGAACATACTATCTATGAGAATGTTAGGAACGGGAATACTAGAAACGAGCTGCATAGGTTGGACATAGGAATGATGGAAAAGAGAATGTTAGAAGCGGGAGAATGGGTTGGTAGGAACGAGAATGATTGAAAAGGGTAGGTTGGAACAGGCATTACAGAGTTGGGATGGGAATGCTAGAAACGGCATATCGGAAAGTTGGGAACGACAATACTGGAAACGACATAGTGGGAACAAGAATGCTGTGATGACGCGTGGTTCATACACACGCAGTGAAGTTGTATGGATGTTAGACATGCGCAGTGATGTTGTATGATGCTAGACATGCGCAGTGATGTTGTGTGAACGTTAGATATGAAAAGGTTTGAATAGCTGGATCAGGAATGTCGGAAAAGGTAGAACTGGTTGAATGGTTGAAGCAGAAACGTTGCCAATGCTAGAAGCACCCTAACGGGAACGGTAGGAACGGCGTAACAAGGAAAAGGTTTGAATGGCTGGAACTTAGAGATGTGCAATGGTGTTGTATGGATGCTAGACATGTGTAATGATCTTGTGTGAGCGTTAGACATGTGCAATGATGTTGTGTGAGCCTTAGGCATTCGCAGAGATGTTGTATAAATGATAGACATGCGCAATGATGTTGTGGGAGTGTTGGACATGAGCAATGATGTTGTGTGAGTGGTTGACATGCGTTGTGTATTGTATGTTGCGTGAGTTTGCTTTACATAATTTATCAACAACACCCCAGCTGTTACTTTTCGTCTCAACCATTGAACGCTGTGATTTCATAAAAACCAAGTCTCTCACTCTTAAATATGTTTTTCCGATATCTATGGATTTTGCCCATCTATGCAATAAGAAGGAAGGTATAAATATGGTTATTTTTGCAGCTGCAGCTTAGGGAAATATATGAGAATCTTACGTTACGGCTCTACGTACAAAGCCGTATGTTGTCACAAGCTGATGTACCTGTCTATAGAAATATAGGAGACATCATCCAAACATTAAGCATACAAAGTTTGTAACCAAAATTCCGAAATATTCCAATATTTCAATGTTACCCATCTGATTCAACATTACCGCTATAGGTGTCAAGCTCCGCACCTGTTACCTGTTATAGAAAAGTGAAAGTAGGCTGCTCGTAAGCCGTGTGTGTATGTGTGACGTCACTAGTCCTCACTCTCATTGGTCATTTCAAAGCAGTGTCAAGTAAATAATTTGAAAATCAAATTTGATGCTCCATCAGTCTTCTGGTGTGATGAAAATACCATACGATTCAATTCACTCAAGTATATGGCTTTCCAAGTTTTAGGGACTTGCCTCATCATTGGTATATACGGGATATAAGGGGTAATCTGTATGTTTATCCTATATTCAAACAAGTTTTTCTGTACCTCTATAAGAAACAGTAAATTCAAGGAACGATCCCAACGGCTGCATTTCGTTGCTCGTTGGTTATCACGTAGGAGAGCGGATGGTTGAATGATAAGAACGGGATACTTGGAATTCAAGGAACGAACCAAACGATTGGATTTCGTTGCCCGTTGGTTATCACGTGGGAGAGTGGATGGTTGAATGACATGAATGGAATACCAGTTACTCAAGGAACTGTCCTAATTGTTGGATGCCGTTAACCAATAGTTATCATGTATAGAATAACAAGAATAGGATACCAGGGAGTCAAGGAACAGTCCCAATGGTTGTTGGTTATTGGACTGACAGGTTGAATGAAAATCCAAGAATTCAAGGAATGGTTCTAAAGGCTGGAATGAAAATTAGAAAGTTAAAAGACAAGTACGGTATACTAGTTACTCAAGGAACTGTCCTATCGGCTGAATTATGTTGCTTGTTTGTAATTAAGTGGGGTATTGGAAGGTTGAGTGACAAGAACGGGATAATAAAAATGGAATGAATGGTCGGTCATAGCGAATGGGGTATGTTGACCGATGTTGATTATGAGGAATAGTGGAAAGGTCGGTGGTAATGACAGGAGCGGGAAATTCAAAAGAATGTTGGTTGGTAGTTATCATGTGGGAGATTCGAAGGTTGAATAATAATAAGAACGATCCTAATGGTTGGTATGAGTACCGAAGGTGGAATGTAAAGAATGTAATAACAAGAAAAGAATGAACGGTTCTAACGGTTTGTTTCAGTTGACCATTGCTTATCACGCGGGAGGTTAGATTGTTGACTCATAAGAACGATATACAGGGAATTCAAGGATCGATTCTAACGGTTGGATTTGGTTATCTGTTGGTACTAACGTGAGAATCTAGAAGGTTGAATGCCAAGAATGGTCCAAAGCGTTAGAGTTCGTTGCCTGTTGGTAATTACGTGGGAGTCTGAAAGGTTAAACGACAAGACTGAAATAGCAGGAATTCAAGGAAGTGTCCTAATGCTTGTATTTTGTTGGCTTGTGTCGATTACGAGGGGCAGTAGAATAGTGAATGGTAATGGTAGGAGCTTGGATGTGAAAGCAGGTATAGGACATCAGGATTACAAAAGAATGGTTCTAATGGTTGGATTTCGTTGATCGGTAGTTATCATATGGGAGATTGGAAGGTTGAATGGTAGAACGATACTAATGGTAGGATTTCGTTGGTTATCACGTAGGAGTCTAGAAGGTTGAAGGATAAGACTTGGATACCAAGAATTCAATCGAAAGGTTCTAAGTACACGATTCCGGTGTGTGTTGATAATCACGTGAGAGTTTAGAATGTTAAACGACAAGATCGGGATATCAGGAATTCAACGAGCGGTCTAATGCTTGTATTTCGTTGGCAGGTGTTAATTACGAGGCATAGTAGAAACGTGGGTGGCAATGGTAGGAGCTCGGGATGTGAAAGCATGTTTGGGACATCAGGAATTCAAAGAACGGTCCTAATACGTAAGTATCGTAGAACGGTAATGAAATAGAACGAATAGGACTTTTAAAGCTTGAATGATTGGAACGGGATATCGGGAATCGGACGGTAGAAATTATGACGGGAAAACTGAAAAAAATTTAAGCGAGTTGTTTTAAATATATAACTGAAGGGATCGTTAAATTATGTTTCAAAATTTTTCTTAGACAGGACTTGAGCACGCTAGGTACTCAATGTTCCACTGTGTCTACTTTAACTACATTACTTTACCTCAACTACATTAATCATTGAACAACAATTTCATACGAATCAAGCCTCTCTAATGTGTTTTCCTAGATCTAGGTATTTTTCTCATAAATAGCATATATAAAAGAGCAACATTTGTTATTCCGAGATGTAAGGAGATATACGACAATCAGTCGTCAAAGTATACCAAAGTTTCCAGTTAAGTTCATACCATCTGTTGAATTCGTCAATGTGTTTGGTTTAAACTAGGCAACAACGCACCAGTTGCTTTTCATCTTAACCATTGAAGACCAATTTCATTCAATCGAAGCAGCTCGAGTGTAATTTCCCTAGATCTAGGGAATTTTTTCAGAAATATCATATGTTTTTCCGAGATCTAGGGAAATATATGATATCTGTCATCAACCAGCCATCACTTTCATTGGGTTGTTCAAACCGACCATTATAATTCTGTAATGGATTGGTCAAGGAAATCATCTTCTCTATGGTGAATCATCAAACCTACACGTTCATGTTTACACCTTCATGTTTGGTTAGAAGAGTGCCATTGAAATGGCAGAGGAGAACAAAACCAATGACATTCATCGAGAAAAATAACGTAGACGAGCTATATCTGTTTTCTGAGATCTAGGGAATTATATGACATCTGACATCAACCGCTGTACGTATACAGCCCCCTACTCCAGTGTTTGTACCTTTATCAGTCATCACTCTCATTGGGCAGTTCAAATCAATGATTACGTTACGCTATAATTCTGTAATTTTGCTCTAGATCTAGCTATTTTTCTCATCAATGCTATAAGAAGTCGTACATATGCTAGGCTGAGATCTAGGAAAATATACGACACCTGACATCATACGTTACACTCGTGCTGCTTCGATTAAATGAAATTGGTGTTCAATGGTTAAGATGAAAAGCAACTGGTGCGTTTTTGCCTAGTTTAAAGCAAACACATTGACGAATTCAACAGATGGTATGAACTTAACTAGAAACTTTGGTATACTTTGACGACTGATTCTCGTATATCCTTATATATGCTATTTATGAGAAAAATACATAAACCTGGGAAAACACACTAGAGGGGCTTGATTCATATGAAATTGTTGTTCAATGATTAATGTAGTTGAGGTAAAGTAATGTAGTTAAAGTAGACACAGTGGAACATTGATTACCTAGCGTGCTCAAGTCCTGTCTAAGAAAAATTTTGTTACATAATTTAACGATCCCTACAGATATATATTTAAAACAACTCGCTTAAATTTTTTTCAGTTTTCCCGTCATAATTTCTACCGTCCGATCCCCGATATCCCGTTCCAATCATTAAAGCTTTAAAAGTCCTATTCGTTCCATTTCATTACCGTTCTACGATACTTACGCATTAGGACCGTTCTTTGAATTCCTGATGTCCCAAACATGCTTTCACATCCCGAGTTCTTACCATTGCCACCCATGGTTCAACTATGCCTCGTAATTAACACCTGCCAACGAAATGCAAGCATTAGGACCGCTCGTTGAATTCCTGATATCCCGATCTTGTCGTTTAACATTCTAAACTCTCATGTGATTATCAACACACACCGGAATCGTGTAGTTAGAACCATTCTATTGAATTCTTGGTATCCAAGTCTTATCCTTCAACCTTCTAGACTCCTACGTGATAACCAACGAAATCCTACCATTAGTATCGTTCTACCATTCAACCTTCCAATCTCCCATATGATAACTACCGATCAACGAAATCCAACCATTAGAACCATTCCTTTGGAATCCTGATGTCCTATACCTGCTTTCACATCCAAGCTCCTACCATTACCATTCACTATTCTACTGCCCCTCGTAATCGACACAAGCCAACAAAATACAAGCATTAGGACACTTCCTTGAATTCCTGCTATTTCAGTCTTGTCGTTTAACCTTTCAGACTCCAACGTAATTACCAACAGGCAACGAACTCTAACGCTTTGGACCATTCTTGGCATTCAACCTTCTAGATTCTTAGGTTAGTACCAACAGAAAACCAAATCCAACCGTTAGAATCGATCCTTGAATTCCCTGTATACCGTTCTTATGAGTCAACAATCTAACCTCCCGCGTGATAAGTAATGGTCAACTGAAACAAACCGTTAGAACCGTTCATTCCTTTCTTGTTATTCCATTCTTTACATTTCACCTTCGGTACTAATACGTGATAACCAACGAAATCCAACCATTAGGATTGTTCTTATTATTATTCAACCTTCGAATCTCCCACATGATAACTACCAACCAACATTCTTTTGAATTTCCCGCTCCTGTCATTACCACCGACCTTTCCACTATTCCTCATAATCAACAACGGCCAACATACCACATTCGCTATGACCAACCATTCATTCCATTTTTATTATCCCGTTCTTGTCACTCAACCTTCCAATACCCCACTTGATTACAAACAAGCAACATAATTCAGCCGACAGGATAGTTCCTTGAGTAACTAGTATCCCGTACTTGTCTTTTAACTTTCTAATTTTCATTCCAGCCTTTAGAACCATTCCTTAAATTCTTGGATTTTCATTCTTACCATTCAACCTGTCAGTCCAATAACCAATAACCAAGAAATCCATCCATTGGGACTGTTCCTTAACTCCCTGGTAACCTATTCTTGTTATTCTATACATGATAACTATTGGTTAACGGCATCCAACCATTAAAACAGCTCCTTAAGTAACTGGTATCCCATTCATGTCATTCAACCATCCACTCTCCCACGTGATAACCAACGAGCAACGAAATCCAATCGTTTGGTTCGTTCCTTGAATTCCAAGTATCCCATTCGTATCATTCAACCATCCGCTCTCCTACGTGATAACCAACGAGCAACGAAATCCAGCCGTTGGGATCGTTCTTTGAATTTACTGTTTCTTATAGAGGTACAGAAAAACTTGTATGAATCTAGGATAAACATACAGATTACCCCTTATACCCCATATATACCAATGAAGAGGCAAGTCCCTAAATCTTTGAAAGCCATATACTTGAGTGAATTGAATCGTATGGTATTTTCATCACACCAGAAGACTGATGGAGCATCAAATTTGATTTTCAAATTATTTACTTGACACTGCTTTGAAATGACCAATGAGAGTGAGGACTAGTGACGTCACACATACACACACGGCTTACGAGCAGCCTACTTTCACTTTTCTATAACAGGCAACAGGTGCGGAGCTTGACACCTATAGCGGTAATGTTGAATCAGATAGGTAACATTGAAATTTTGGTATATTTCGGAAATTTGGTTACAAACTTTGTATGCTTAATGTTTGGATGTCTCCTATATTTTTATAGAAAGGTACATCAGCTTGTGACAACATAGGGCTCTCTACGTAGAGCCGTAACGTAAGATTCTCATATATTTCCCTAAGCTGCAGCTGCAAAAATATCCATATTTATACATATTTGAAAGTGAGAGACTTGATTTGTATGAAATCTCAGCGTTCAATGGTTAAAACAAAAAGTAACAGCTGGGGTGTTGTTGATAAATTATGTAAAGCAAACTTACGCAACTTACAATACACAACGCATGTCAAATACTCACACAACATCATTGCTCATGTCCAACACTCCCACAACATCATTGCGCATGCCTATCATTCATACAACATCTCTGCGCATGCCTAACGCTCACACAACATCATTGCACATGTCTAACGCTCACACAGCATCATTACGCATGTCATGCATCCATACAACACCATTGCGCATCTCTAAGTTCCAGACATTCAAACCTTTTCCATGTTAAGCAGTTCCCGTTAGGGTGCTTCTAGCATTGGCAACGTTTCTGCTTCAACCATTCAACCATTTCTACCTTTTGCAACGGTCCTACTTCAACCATTCAACCAGTTCTACCTTTTCCGACATTCCTGTTCCAGCCATACAAACCTTTTCATATTTAACGTTCACACAACATCACTGCGCATGTCTAGCATCATACAATATCACTGCGCATGTCTAACATCCATACAACTTCATTGGGCATGTGTATGAACCACGCGTCATCACAGCATTCTTGTTCCCACTATGTCGTTTCCAGTATTGTTGTTCCCAACGTTCAGATATTCCGTTTCTAGCATTCCCATCCCAACTCTATAATGCCTGTTCCAACATACCCTTTTCAACCATTTTCGTTCCTACCAACCCATTCTTCCGCTTCTAACATTCTCTTCTCCATCATTCCCATGTCCAACCTTTCCAGCTCGTTTCTAGTATTCCCTAGCATTTGCAACGTTTCTGTTTCAACCATTCAACCATTTTTACCCTTTGCAACGGTCCTACTTCAACCATTTCTATCCTTTGCAACGGTCCTACTTCAACCAGTTCTACCTTTTCGAACATTCCAGTTCCAACCATTCAAGCCTTTTCCTTGTTACACCGTTCCAAGTATTCCTCTTTCCAGCGTTCCAGTTTCCAACATTTTCGCTCTCAGGGTTTCCAGAGTTCTGTCAACCAACTTTAAACATATTCCAACCATTCAACTTTATGGTATTTCCAACATTCCCATTTGCAACTGACTTGTTCCCAGCATTCCGGTCTTTTCTATCATTTCCAGGTGAAGCGCCCCTGTTTCATCCATTCGACTTCCCGATATTTCTGCCATTTGTAGCGTCGCTGTTTCATCCATTCAACTTCCTGCCATTTTTACCTATCCCATTTCCAACATACCTGTTCCCACTATCTTATCCTTCCTACTTCATCTATCCTACCGTTTCTAGCATTTGTTAGGTCTCACCTTACCGTTTCTACCATCTCTAACATTCAAACTAACCCATTTGTAGCATCCCTGTTTGTAACGGTTCTGTTCTAGTCATTTCTATCATTTGTAACGGTCATGGTTCAACCATTTCTAGTCTAATTCCCACATTCTCGTTTCTATTATTGTGAATTACCACATCTAATTCCCAAATCAAGTATCCTGTATCTATTTTCAAACATTTCATAAACAACATGCCATTGTGAACACACCCTGTATTATTCTGGTTATGGGATACATTTTCCGAGACACCCTGTACATTTTTTGTCACTATATCAACTAGAACAGCCTGCTAAATACAACTGATTGGGACATGGGAGACTGGAGGCTAACCGACCAACAATCATATATATAAGTATATATATATATATATATATATATATATATATATATATATATATATATATATACTCCAAATACTTTATTCCCGTATCTAGAATATCAACTCCCTAAATTCCTGTATCTAATTCCCGCATTCCCGTTTCTATTATCCAGAGTTTCCACATCTAATTCCCGAATCAAGTATCTTGTATCTATTTTTAAACATTTCATAAACAAGATGCCATTGTGAACATACCCTGTTTTATTCTGGTTATGGGACATATTTTTCCGGGACACCCTGTATATTTTTATCAGTATGTATAATGTTTTAAACGCCATCTATCCACCTGTACATTGATTAATACGCATCTTAGTCAAACATCGCTGTGTGACGATAGTCTCCTACACACAAAATGTTTTGACCTTTCCCTGCTCGCTCACAGAGGGAGCGTCTCGCTTCCAATCGTTGCTGTGCAGTCTTCTATACACGCGATGTTTTGACCTTTGTCCGCTCGCCAACAGACTGAGCGAACTGGTTTGTCTGGCCGGCTACCGAACTTGTCGTCGATATGTGAATTTCGGCAAGGTCGTGTCTCCACCCAACAACTATCTCTCCCTACGTTGCTTGCAAGTGACTTATGTTATTACTACGCGTCTTAAACGGGTTTTTATTCAACGTAATATCAACTTTTAGAATAATCAAATGCAGTGGTCTTGTTGGCACATATGCTAAGTGCTTACATAGGAAACCGGTGGACGGGGGTTCGATTTCCCATCACTGCAACGGTTTTTCGTAATATAAATATATAAATTATTTTGTACATCATTGAAATTTGGCACGATTGAACAAATCACGTGGTGGTGGTGACTATTGACCAATGAGAGCTTGGTATGACTGAGCACGTGGTAATTAACCAATGAGAGCGCTTCAAGGGGTAACTGCTTATCTATTACGTCATAACAAGTCTGTAGTACAATACGTGCGCTGTCACTGGTGTTCCGTACCTCTGACTCTAAGGCCTACCTGTCAGCTGTCAATGTTCCGTGCCGTCGTTCTATGCCATACGTCAACGCCCCCATACTAACGTTCCGTGCCATACGTCAGCGCTCCAACTCTATAGTCTACCTGTCAGCTGTCTAACCTATATGTCGACTCCGTGTCAGCTGTCAATGTTCCGTGCCATCGTTTTATGCCATACGTCAACGCCACATACCAACATTCCGTGCCATACGTCAACGCTCCAACTTTATGGTCGTCTACCTGTCAGCTGTCTAACCTATATGCCGACTCCGCGAAACCTAACCTCTAATAACGACATAACCTCTACCCGTGCCCCCATCCACGGCAGCCCTACCCAATAGTCCATACCTAACCTATACGCGGCCCCCATCTTCATAGCAGCCCTGGGGCCCTCATCGGAGCCCTAGTCAACGACCCATCGTTCCGTGTCAACGACCCTGTCAGTCGAGGTCATTGACCCCCAGGCGATTACGTAACAAGGCACGTGCCGATGAGCGTAGGTGGGCTCATCAAAGGATGCCGCTTTTTCCCACGGTCTTGAAAATTTTCCCAGGCTCAAGTGCGGGGACCTCTGCTAATGTGACAAGCAATCATGCCATTTGCACTGATGACATATTCTCTGATGAGATTAGACATTGTACAGAATTTGTTTTTGCTAACGATTGACAATGATGTAAGTAAAACCTCTTAATCTCTTAATCCTTTCTTCAGTATAACTTTCTTTCCGAGTGTTTTATTAATATTTTATTTGCCAGTTTTGAGAAAAGTAGTCTGTGCGCTGCATTAATTTGAACCCACTGTATATATTTTCAATACGATTTCAGTTTAACCTTCCCTGGGAAGAGAATCAAGTGAAAGTACGGTTAGTTTCATGCTTTTATATGACCAGAAAACTCATTGGATCAATTTTATTTGTAATTTTAGCCGATAAGTTTGTAAATGTAAAACAAGTCATGCTTTTAGCTTAATACTTTATTTTTTAGGTACGGAAGAAAATCAATTGTTGTAACCTGCACAGTTTTAATGGGCGTTTTTGGTTGCCTACAAGTATTGTCTTCTAATTACAAAATATATACAATATTGTTGTTTACGCATGGAGCTGTCCGTGGTACAATGTTCCCCCTTGGTACGATATTCGGTAAGCTAAAAACGATTATTCAGTTTTTTTAGGTAATTGAAGATTCGAAATCTTCAAAATTGTGAATTGTCATTAAGGTAATTGAATGAGTTATTGGGCCACAGAGTTATACAATTATTATAACGCCCAAGAGGGACAGAAGTGCTGGTTGTTTTCTGAACGATAATTGTGGTATCTTTGGGAATAACACCACATAAGAAAGTCCAAACATTTCGAGGTCTAATTCAGACACTGTTTTTAATAGTATTAAACCAAATGAACAATAAATTAAAAAATTAAAAAGATTCGTAATGACAAATTTCGTAAATCACAATTTGACATTACTGTTTGACAATCAAACTGATGTAACTAAGGGAATTTACTGCAAATTTGATATATACAGGGTAGCACTAAAAATTCAAAAGATATATAGTGTGAACAGGATTTTCCTTCGTCGTCTTCAGCATGTCCATTAATGCACGAACCTTTGCGGGCAATAAGTATATAAACTTCAGCTTGGTTCATTTGATAACGATATCATCGATATATTTTGCTACCATTCTAGTTAAAAATTTTGGTAAAAGTATTACATTGATTTGTGGATTTTATTTAATCGCTGCCAAAGTGGGCTTAATGATTTTGGCAAGTGACCTCTCACTTACCTGGGTTATCCTGACTCTTTATATTTTTGGAAAGTTGGTAGTCGCATGCGTTACATGTTTACATACCACACGTTTTGCCAACTGATCTCAGAAATGCAGGATTTGGACTGGCGTATGCAATTGCAAGATTTGCTGGAATGGGAGTATCATTTGTACCACCATTGGTAAGGTTCTTTTATATAGATAGTAAATTGTTTGACTAGTTGAAACTTATGTAGAAATATAGTACATACATAGATATTTAGAAGTAAGATTATCATCTATTTTGATTTAAGATGGCTATTTTATTGACCAAAGATAAGTTAGTAGTGCCAAAACCATACTATATCAAAAGTATGTGTTTTTATAGTCAGTCAAAATTTGGGGGCTGAAAATTTTAGTTGGAAGATGTTAGTTATTCCAAGCCAAATTAGTCATATCGTCAAATCGAATAGCAATTGCTATTGAACTATCATCCTGTATAAGATGATTGTAGAAAATGCCATCCCTAGTCAGTTTCACTGAATAATATGAATTAATCAGAGCAAAGGGTATATCGAATGAGTAATATTAGCTGTTCTCGAAAAGACAGTTAATTCTAAAGATATAAATATAACTAACTTATCATAAAGATTTGTCTGTGCACTACAATTGGAGAGATCCTTGATACACATTCTTGTTCAGATTTCAAATTATGGTATTATCGATTTTTTGTGGGAGTCATCTTTTTGACTTCACGTTGGTCAGGACTAGATACATCTTACAAACACGAAGCAGTGTCCCTTTTAAATATTATTGTCTCGATATAATACAAGATCTTGTTATGGAATATTATGTAGCCAGTCGTTCCATATGTACAACCTTTATTTCGGTCTGTGGTCTGTCTATACTTGTACCAAGTATTCTGACGACATTGCTTCTTCCATTACGGAAGATATGCTGTCTTGATTGGGTACCAGAGGGATGAATTACTTCCGAATTTCAACATTTTTTGTAGTAGTACCAAAAAAAGTTAATTAATATTTATTTACTAATGGTATATAAATGTTTGATAAAAAAATTTCATCGTTTTTTTCAAAGTTTGCATTACATACACTAACCAATGATACTTTTTGGATGCCTTTCGATTTTGTCAGGATTAATTGCCATGTAGGTACCTGAAATTGTTAAGATGGTGGATACTATGGAAGAAGCTGATGAAATTTAACCCATCGTATATAATGAATAAAACATTATAGATAGTTGCAAATATAAATATTAAATAAGAACTTTATAGTACATTATCTTATTATTTTCAATTTTTGTGGTGCATTTATTCATCTATTTTGTAAAAAAGGTTACTTCGTTGATATTGAATCTTCAATTCTAAATTTGATGATTTGAACCAGTGAGGCTTTCATGTTCGGAATGTAACTGTTTTTACATTTGAAAGACATGCCGAACTTTCACCACCCGCTACGATGAACATTTTCGGTCATTTAAATATAACAAAACAAACTCAACATTTGCAAATCGCTGCTTACAAATAGCCGATTCCTTTCCAAAATTAAAAGAGATAGAAATTATTCACCTGCACAGTTTTAAACCCATAATCACCATTTTAGAATCAGTTAAAATTTTCAAGAGTATTAACAACACTTTATCGAATTTAATCTTAAATGACCAGGGAGAGTTGCAAAAAAGTGCCCTCTTACAGGTATGTATGTTACGTGAGTCAGTATGAAAGACCCCTTTGTGCAACATTGTATCTTATCTTTAATATTTCCTTTCAAGTAATTGATATTTCTGTTTATTCCAAAATTGCTTATTTAGAGGTGAGCTTAATAGCTAACAATATTCTATTGTTCAAGTAAAACTGCACGTGTTATTAAGGCCACCTTAGTCATCATCACAGACCCTATAAATTCTTTGTAAAGCTGTAGGAGAGTTGATATTAGCACATCCATTATATTAGTTAGTTCATTTTGACATCTCTCTAACGCGACTGTAAAACTCGGCATAATAATTTATTGTAATAATTTTTATAATTAATTTCAAGTAACAATTCAAAGTGTAAAAGTTAAAAAAGTGTTTTAGTAAAAATAAAAAAAAATAAAAAGTTTTTAATTTTGTTATGGACGTAACATGTCTGTGTTGTAAAATTTTAATAACCTTTTTACAATGTAAGAAAATAATACCTTACAATACATAAGTAATACCTATTGTATATTTGTGTATAAATTGTAACATTGTAACAATCTGTAATTCATTCATCAATTCGCTGTTGTTTGATATTGGCATAGCCTCTTGCCGAAACTAGTCACTGCAAAGTAAAAATAAAAAGTGATATAAAAACTAAGTTTGATGCTACTGAAGTAGGTACATTGTGACGAAATGCCCATCCTTTGTTTTGAATGCTTTTTTGTATTAAAACATTTAAGTACAATAACAGATACGAGGTTCGGCTTATAATAATTATGGGATTAAAGTTCAAATGATACCCCAATTCAAAAATCATCAATAGTTCGTTTCAAGGCCTAACTATTTCACAAATTAAGTAGGTAGTTAAAATGGAATACTCATAAAACATTTGAATCGATTTATACCTTAAATTTATCTAACTAATTCGAATTCCAGAAAAATATCACTTTTTAGGGTTCCCTACATACAATATACGGGTAACTTTATAATATCACTCCGTATTTTTTCAAACGCATCATGTAATACGTGAAATAAAAGGTCTCATTCTGAGCAACACAAATATATTTTTTTCGTATTTTAAAACTTAATTTAAAAGATATTAAGAAAAATATACAAAAATTTACCTATACCCGAAATTATAAAACCCCTAATATTAATTTTGAGAGCAAATTACAGAATTAAATGGAAAATATAAAATTAACGTATAATGTAATATATTAAATGAAAGTGCTCATCATGACGAAAACTTATATATTTTTTTATATTTTTACAATAAATTGTTTAAAAGATATTAACAAAAATATAAAATTTTTTACCCATTTCCTCTGTCTTATCTCCGAAATTACAAGTTGTAGAATTTAGAAAAAATAGAGATATATGGCCTTACCTGAGTTTTACCGGAAAAATAAGGGTAAACTCCTAATATTAATGACAAAAATAATAATAATTGAAAAATATATAATTAAATTTGTTTCTAAGGCATCGTGTAATATATCAAATTAAAGGGCTCATTATGACTAATACAACCATATTTTTTTCATATTTTTTAAATAAATTATTTAAAAGATATTAACAAAAATATTAAAAAATACCCGGTATCTCCGAAACTATAAGACATAAGAATTTGAAAAAAAATAGAGATATAGGACCTGATCTAAATTTACTGGAAAAATAAGGAGAAACCCCTAATATTAATTTTGGGGGGAAAATTACAGAATTCAATGGCAAATATACAAATCCGATTATTTCTAAGGCATCATGTAATATCGTAAATCAAAGGGTTCATTTAGGCGAATACAAATCGATTTTTTCATATTTTTTAAATTAATATTTGAAAATATATTAACAAAAATTCAAAAAATACTCACTTATTCCTATTTGTTTCCGAAACTATATGACCAAAAATTTTGAAAAAATTAGGTATATATAGCTTCACTTGAGCTCTACAAGAAAAATGTGGAGAAACCCCTAATATTAATTTTGGGGGCCAAATTATAGAATCAAACGAAATATAAAAAAATGTATTTTTAAACGCAACATGCAATACATAAAATGAAAGGACTTATTTATTATGAAGAATACAACGGTATTTTTTTCATATTTTTAAAATAAATTGTTTGAAAGATATTAAAAAAATATTTAAAAAATTACACATCCTCTTTTTATATCCTAACTATAAGACCTAAACATTTTGGAAAAAAATAGTCTTATATGGTCTTACTTAAACTTTACAGGAAAAATAAGAAGATACCCTTTATATTAAATTTGTGGGGCAAATTACAGAGTTAAACGGAAAATAAAAAAATACTTTTATTAGATGCATCATTATAAGAAACAAAAAAATATATTTTTGTCATATTTGTAAAATTAATTGTTTGCAAGATATTAACAAAAATAAAAAAATACTCATTTCCCCCTTTATTTCCGATACCATACTACCTAAGATTTTGAAAATAATTGGAGGTACAGGGCCTCACTTACTCACTCAATTAATAGAAAATCATAAAATAATTTTGGAGGGCATATTATAGCATTAAATAGAAAACTATAACTTTTCTCCTGTAAAACATCAAACAAATGGGCTCATTATGAGGAATACAAATATATTTTTTCATATTTTTAAAGTCATTTGTTTAAAAGATGTTAACAAAAATAGTATTCCTCCATTTATCTCAGAAACTACATGTAAAATTTTGAAAAATATATTTGTCTAAAATATTTAATACCTTATTCAGTGTATTGAACCTAATAGATTCAAGGAAGCATATCTGACGAGAACTCCTGTTTCGAAACGGCTGTCATACGTTGAATGATATAGTTCTAAATATGTGGATATATATCTGTATATAATAGCTTATTATTTAAAACATGACCCATTTCCTCCCCCCTAGTATGTTTCAATCTACTAAACCTAAAATTCCGACAATAGGTTATATAAAACTTGTTTATTACTAAAACTACACTGTTAGTTTTTGGGCCCATAATATAGAGTTTTGGGGCTCAAATTAGAAAATTAAATAAATATTTTTACAAAAATCAAGGAAATCATTGTTTTTTTTTTAATTTAAAACGCTTTGTTTAAAAAATATTATGTAAATATACAAAAATTCACTCATTTCCTGCTTGTCTAAAACTGTAATATAAGAAAAATATATACAGGGTATTCCATCTCAAACGATCACCTTGAATATCTTGGTTATTTTTAAAACAATTGCAATAAGAAAAAACAGGTCAATTTTTGTTTCGATGGGGAACATAAACAGGCTAATTCAATAACCTTGAGATTTGAGATAGGGAAAATAGATGTTGTTGTATATCATTTGAAAGCCCTTTTTACAATTTGTCAGTGTCAAATATTTTGACAAACAACAAATTCGAAATCAAAGCGAAAATTTTTTGGAAAAAAACCTCGAAAACAACACTAAACGATTGACAACGACTCCAGACTCGGAGTTGAAACGTCTCCATACACAGATAAGTATTACACAATATACAATACATTACTAATAAACAGGAATACTGGTTGATCATTTTATAGACATTTCTTTCACTCAGAAAAACTGTGAGGAAGAATCTCTGTACAGACAGCCAGTAATCCGGGCAATTTTACGAAATTGCCTTACTACACTTTGTTCTACATATACAATTTTTAAATACTTATCTGTTACAGGACAAAATTTGGAGGAGAGAAAACCCAATGAATAGACAAAATGACACTCGCTATAGTTCGTTGGCGTAGTTCGTCCAAATTCTCAGGCTGAGTCATAAAAATTTTGGCTTTAAAATGTCCCCACAAAAAAATCCAAAGGGTTTAGATCAGGTGATCGAACAGGCCATTCTATAGGACCTCTTCTTCCAATCCAGCGACCAGAGTATTCCAAATTGAGATATTGACGAACTGGTGCGGCGTAGTGAGGAGAAGTTCCATCTTTTTGGAAATGCAATTGCTCTTCATTTAGTAGAGGATCATTTTCTATTTTTTTTTTATTATCAACGCATTAATTTAATTTTCCAATATATTGTGATAAATTTCACCATTTAAATTACCAGGATTAAACAGGGGTCCAATTAGATGATTTCCCAAAATCCCTGCCCAAGCGTAGTTTTACCGGATGTTGACTAGGAGCTTCTCGAAATAAATGAGGATTTGTATCGCTCCAAAATCTACAGTTATGTTGGTTAACCTTCCCATGAAGTGAAATAGTGCACTCATCCGAAAAGCAAACATTGTGCAAGAAATTTGGGTTTTTGATCATACACTGGGTCATAATTTCGCATAACTCTTGCCTTCGATCCCAATCATCCTCATTCAATTCAGAAAGTAATTTAATTTTGTACGGATGGAATTTGTATCTACTTATACAAAATTCTAAAAACGTTAGTTTTACTAATTCCGGAAGCTGTAGAGATTTGCTGGAGAGACTACGTGTTTGGTACATTATTCACAATTCCAATGAGTCCCCTTTTTTTATTCATTACTGAGCCCATCTCAACACATTTTAAAATCAACTCTAATACGTATTTAAGACGAACGTTCCATTCGGGATGATTTTTGTTAAAAACTCTTGCAGCAGATTGAGCACAATTTTGATTTTGGTAATAAAGACTTACCAGCTCAACACGTTCTTGCAATGTATACACCCTATATACCCTAATTATCTGTTAATTTTTCAACAAATCAATAAAGTAATAACTTGACAGATAAATGCACAATGCTTCAAACGATCGAATAAAGGTCAGAACAGATAAACAAACTTACTATAAATATCAGCAAAAAATAATGTAAAATAAATGAATGTCTACATTTATTGTTTTTCTTGTATTGTGTGTTATTACACGGTGCGACAGTGAAACAGAATGGTTTAAGAGCATACTATAAAAGAATTCGTTTTTAATTTTTCCATGCAGTAAAAACTTATGCTAATAATCGGGTTTTACTACTTGGTCCGTTAGGTTAAGTTTTCTGTTACATGAACAGGAATTGCAATAAAATGGGCTTTCAAACAATATACGACAACACCAATTTTCCCTATCTCAAATCTCAAGGTCATTTAAGTGGCCTGTTTATGTTGAATGCGGCAAGCGCTAATTCACTTCAAAAAATTTCCCCTCCGAAACAAAAATCGACCTGTTTTAAGGATACCCTTATAATATCACTCCGGATTTCTACCCCTGTCACATCAAAGCAATTTTCTCCTATACTACTGGACGGAAGAGGTTAGGTTAGGTATTTGGTGTCAATGTATAGTTTGGTGACCCGATCAGGGGTAGATATCGTAAAAAAAGAAATTTTGATTTAAGGGTACTTCTGGGGGGGAAAACTAATAAAATCGACCGTTCCCCCCCTATGATCTCCGAAAAAAAAATAGGAAATATAGAACTTTGTCCGAACTTTACAAGAAAAACAAGGAGAAACAATTAATATTAATTTTGGGGGGCAAATTATAGAATTAAATGAAAATTTAAAAAATTTTTTTTCAAACACATGTAATACTTGAAATCAAAGGTCCCATTCTGAGGAACACATATTTATTTTTTTCATATTAAAAAAATAGTTGAAAAAAGATATTAACGAAAATATATCAAAATTTACACATCCCCCCACCCTTATCTCCGAATGGATAGTTGTAAAGTATAGATATAGGGTGATGAAGTTTACTGAAAAATAAAGGAAACACATGAGTGGTCAAATTATATGGATATAAAACCGGTTTCTGTTTCTAACGGATCATGGAATATATCAAATCGCAGGGCTCATTATGACGAATACATATATATACATATATATATATATATATATATATATATATATATATATATATATATATATATATTTTAATTTTTTTAAATGAATATTTTAAAATATATTAAAAAATATTTAAAAAACGACCCATTCCCCCAAACTATAAGACCTAAATTTTTTTGTTTACAGGAAAAATACGAAAAATTCCCGAATATTAATATTGGGGGCCAAATTATAGAATTAAACAGAAAATAAAAAATATTTTTTAACGCATCATGCAATACATCAAATGAAAGGGCTCATTATAAGGAAAACAAATATATATTTTTAATATTTTTAAAATTAATTGTTTACCAGATATTAACATAAAAATATTAAAAAAATCTCATTTCTCCCTTTATTTCCAAAACCATACTACCTAAAAAATTTTAAAATAATTAGGGGTAATGGGGCTCACTTGAAATTTATAAAAAAATTATTAGAAAACCCCCATAGTAATATTAGGGACAAATTATACAATTAAATGGAAAATAAAAATTCAATTTTGAAACGCATCATGTAATATCAGGTAAAAGGCTCATTATGTGAATTACAAATATACTATATTTTTAAATCATTTGTTTAAAAGATATTAACAAAAATATTAAACATCGACTTAATTCCCACTTTAGAAACTACACTATTTAAATTTTAAAAAATATATTGAATTTTTACTTTTAAATAATTTGAATAACAGATTTAATAATTTATAATTTAAAACATGACTTATTTTGCCCTTTATCTTCCAATCTACAGATCCTCAAAATTCATACAGTAGATTATAAAAGGCTTCCCTGAAAGTTTATTAGTAAAATAAAACTCTAATGTCTGTTTTTGGGGGCCAAATTAAGCAGATGAAATAAAAAGTCTGTGTGTGAAAAATTAAAGTGTATATTTTTTATACATTTAAAACGTTTCCTTTAAAATATATTAGGGTAAATATAAGAAAATGCACTCATTCTCTGCAAGGGAAAAGAATTGTCTGAAACTGGAATATTAGAATCTTGAAGGTGGTACGGAACCCTTAGTATGCGAGTCCAACTCGCGCTTGACCAAATTATATCTTATTGCAATAGTTTTGAAAATAACCAAGATATTCAAGGTGGCTCGTTTGAGATGGAATACCCTGTACTTTTAGAATCTAATTTTCATTATTGTCATTTTCTCTTTCATTTTGTCTGTTGATAATATCTCCAAAGCAGGACTCGAAATGCCGAATATGAATACATTTCAGTTCATATACAGGGTATTCCATCTCAAACGATCCACCATGAATATCTTGGTTATTTTCAAAAATATTGCAATAACAACAAACAGGTCGATTTTTGTTTCGAGGGGGAAATTTTTTGAGGTGAATTAGCACTTGCGCGTATTCATTATAAACAGGCCAATTCAATGACCTTGAGATTTGAAAGCCATTTTACGGACTAAATTGTCATAATAAAATTTTTTATTGCAATTTCTGTTCATGTAACAGAAAACCTAACGGATTATTAAATTAAAAGTTTTTACTTCATGAAAAGTATTAAATAGGAGTTCTTGTAGAGTACACTCTTAAACCATCCTGGTTCACTGCCAGCCCCTGTATTAACACCCAATACCAGAAAAACATTAAATGTAAACATTCATTTATTTTACATTATTTTATGCTGACATTTACAGGAAGTTTGTTTATCTGTTCTGACCTTTATTCGATCATTTGAAGCATTTTACATTTATCTGTCAAGCTATTACTTTACTGATTTGTTGAAAATTTGAAAGATAATTATGGTATACACATTGCAAGAACGTGTTGAACTGGTAAGTCTTTATTACCAAATCAAATTGTGCTCGATCTACAGTAAAGGTTTTTAACCAAAATCATCCAGAACGTAACGTTCGTCATAAATACGTATTGGAGTTGATTTTAAAATTTGTTGAGACGGGCTCAGTAATGAATAATAAAAGAAGTCCCATTGGAATTGTAAATGATCAAGGGTAGCTGTGGCTACATTGGGCCATGTCCAACTTATACCAAACACGCAGTCTGTCCAGCAAATATCTATAGCTTCCGGTATTAGTAAAACTAACGTTTTTAGAATTTTGCATAAGTACAAATTCCATCCGTACAAAATTAAATTACTTTATGAATTGAACGAGAATGATTGGGATCGAAGGCAAGAGTTATGCGAAATTTTGACCCACTGTATGATCTAAAACCCGAATTTCTTGTACAATGTTTGCTTTTCAGATGATTGCACTATTTCACTTCAGGGGGGTTAACCGACACAACTTTAGATTTTGGAGCGATACAAATCCTCTTTTATTAGCTCATAGTCAACATCCGGTAAAACTAAACGTTTGGGCAGGGATATTGGGAAATCATCTATTTGGAACCCTTGTTTATTCATGGTAATTTAAATGGTGAAACTTATTACAATATATTGAAAAATGAAATTAATACATTGATAATAGCAAAATTAGAAAATAATCCTCTACTACATGAGGAACAATTGCATTTCCAACAAGATGGAGCTCCTCCTCACTACGCCGCACCAGTTCGTCAATACCTCGATTTGGAATACTCTGGTCGCTGGAATGGGAGAAGAGGTCCTATAGAATGGCCTGCCCGATCACCTGATCTGAACCCTTTTGATATTTTTTGTGGGGACATGTTAAATCTCAAATTTGTATGACTCAGTCTGAGAATTTGGACGAAGTACGCCAACGAATTATAGCGGAGTGTCGTCAGATAACTTCGAATATGCTGAAACATGTCAGAGACGGTTTTCAGTCAAGGTTGTACTATTGTATGGAGGTCAGTGGAAGACACTTTGAACATTTGCTTTAGAGGCATTGTATTGTAATGTGAATTCCTTTTTTTAATACTCTTTTATTATTACATGTACAGAAATTGCAATAAAAAAATTTATTATGACAATGTAGTCCGTAAAAATGCCTTTCAAATGATATACGACAACCCCAATTTTCCCTATCCCAAATCTCAAGGTCATTGAATTGGCCTGTTTATGCTGAATGCGCGCAAGCACGAATTCACCTCAAAAAATTTACCCCTCGAAACAAAAATAGACCTGTTTTTTCTTATTGCAATAGTTTTGAAAATAACCAAGATATTCAAGGTGGCTCGGTTGAGATGGAATACCCTGTATATCAAATCATAAAATGTACATTTCTTTCAGTAACATTTGAGCTGATCCATCTTTTAATTATTTCTTTACACACAGGATTTTTTTCCGAAGTTTATCTTTGCGCCATCTGATATATATGATTATCTAATCTGGTTGAACAAAAAAAAATGCTTCGAATATATTGTGACTAAAACGTGCAATTATAAATATCATTTTAAAGTAAGAGGTCCATTTTTTCAAGGCAAATATTTATTTTTTGCCTATTACGATTGCCTGCAATTCCGAAATAACTACTCGTATCACATATATTTTTTGACCTACAGAAGTATTTACACATATCTCACATAGAAAAAATGCATACATATTCTTACAATATATGTCAGTGCAACTTTTTATTTTTTAATTACTTATTTTTTACATGCAAATTCACAACACGTGAATCGAAGTGAATATCGAGCAAAACAGCCGTGAGTAACATTTTAGATTATTGAAAGGTTTGTTATTAATTTAAGAAATTATTAATTTTTATATTATTTTTAAAAAATGACAGTGGCAATATAGAGTTTACAAGGAATCCAACAGATACGAATTTTATGAAAGAACTGAACTGTTTGCTGATAAAAGATACGAAAACAAGTTTTCATTTTAAGCTAAAAGAAGGCATAATTTGAAACATTGAAAGTAATATTTAAGCACTTTTTTGGAATTAACACCACAATTCACGGAATTCTAAAGTATATAAATACATTTTTTAAAAACAAAAACCAACCTCAAAGCAAAATTAACTAAAAAGTACGAAATAATGTTTTGCTACAATTTAATACTTTTTAGGAAGTCGGTGCCAAGAGAAAGTGAAAATATTTTGGGAAGTACATTCATGAGTTGTACTTCGCAACTTCTCTGTTCAAATTGGCACCAATTTCAAAAAAAGTATTTAATTGTAGCTAAAAATTATTTTATACTTTTTAGTTAATTTTCTTTTGAAGTCGGTTTTTGTTTTTATTTATTTTTCATGTTTTATTGATGCATTGGCTTAATTGGATGCAGTTTTCAATTCTAATAAACTTTCTCGATATTGCCTAACATAAGGTATTTTACTTTCATTTATTAGCTTGACCAACCTCGTTTACTGTTGAATAGAATAACTTGTTTTGTAGATATGTAAATGTATTAATAAAATTTTGTATATGATTCTAACTTAGGTGTATCCATTATATTGTAGACCATCTGAGTATCATCATTCTTTATGTCTGTTAATTATACTGAACTTCATTTAATAGTCCCCCTACGCGGAATCTTATAATAAATCGTTAAACAGTTTTAATTGATATAACATAATAGGACATAGTTTTTAATTATTATTAACTATGTCTCATAACAATTTGAGTTGTTATTAAAAATAAAGGTACTTAACTGAAACATTTATATTCTTTATCAAACCTAGTACACAGTTTGGAAAAATGACATGAAGATCTATTATACAATTTTTAGTGACGTGGCATAATTAAATGCATTTTATAATTCTTGTTACCCCTGTTTGATAAGATTTTTATATATTATAAAAAATAAAGGCAAAATACATATTTGCTGACAAAACTTCGTATACAGTTGAAAAACTTACATGTTATAATTACAGTATACGTTTCCGACCATGCAAATATTTTTATGAAGAATAATTTGTTCTCTAAATAATATTCATAAGAACGTTTTCCGTTTCAACTCAACCTATAAAGACACACTGTATATAGAAATCAACTGGGAACCTCCACCTTGAATTGATTAACTGACATTTATTTGGATTTATTTCCAATCAACTTTCATTTTATTACAATTTTTAATATTAGAACACAATTGGATGCAGTTTTCAATTATACTAAACTTTGCTTGATTACAATTTCAGATATTATAAAAAAAATAAAACTCATCTTTAAACAAAGTTGATATATTTTTTTAAACCTAGTATATATTGGAAAAGTTACAGAAATACTTATTATATAGTTTTTAGTACAATGGCATAGGTAGATGCACTTTTTAATTATAATTATTTTTATTTGATAACAATTTTAAATCTTAACAGAAGTAAAGATACTTTAATTGGTAGTAAAAAGTCCTCTTTCATGAGAAACCTTGTCTCTATTTAAAAAAGTGACATGGAAAGATTACTGTTTACGTTTTAGACCATGTAAATCTGTTTGTGAAGAATAACTGTTTCTCATAAAATTATTAATAAAAAAATTGTTTGTTTTATGAATACACACTGTATTATATATTTATTTATTTATTTAACCAGTGATATTTATGTTTACGTTACAATAGCAAACATAGTACAACAGTAATTCCTACAGATATATTCATATAGGAACACTGAACTATTGAAAATACTTACGGACTGTTTACTTATAATTTTTGTATATAATGTATATAATATATATACATATTTATATACACATACGGGTTTACCCAGTTACAGTTCTATTTGATTTATTAATAACTAAAAGTCAGATAGCCACTACGCTACACTCTCCTAGTGTATTTCCTTGTAACACAATTGCTTCTATCGGAATATATAATTCAAGTATATATTCCTTTTGTAATAAATTTAAATTGTTAGAAAAGCTATTTACAATTCTGAAAAGGGCATATAAATTACCATTAGAGTTTTAGTTCCCATAAATTTAGTTAACTAAGTAGACCACAGTCGTCAAATACTGAAGGTGAATGCTTGTCTTTAAATTTTAATTTCCAAAGTAGTCACACTATTACAATTGTTTCCATATATATATATTTTAGAGTAAGCTTTAGCCATAAGTTTTATTTAGTTAAGGCTTGTCATGCTTCATCCATGTATTTCCTCTAGTAATCACAGCTGTGTCAATATGATACCATCATCAGCCATTTCTTTCAAGAGATCATTAACATACAGAATCACCTTTCCTTGCGGGATGTGTTCTGGATAGATAACTTTACAAGGGCATTTCCTCTTATTCCATAACAATAAAGACTTTCTCATGTAACAAAAGGTGGTAATAATTGGTTTACTCTTTCTAGGGACGGTTTATTAAGCTATGCCTGTTCCTAAGACGCAAAACATTTCTGTAAATTTTTACTTGTATTTCCTACTTCAGAAGATTTGGCCATCGGATTAAAAATATATGTTAATAATGTATAGCTTTTAAGGCTCCATCAACTCCACCAGATCTTTTATTTTTAAATTATTTATTATGGTTGATTCATATCTGAATCTATAAAAATACTATTTTGCCAATTATATTGTTAGGTGAGTTGTGTATCTTTCGACCAGCATATATTCAACGATACTATTTGAGTTATCGTCTATTTTTACAATATTTTTTAGATGAATTCTCGTAACACTCTTTATCATATTTAACCTTGCCAGCTATAACCTTATTCTTATAGTTTTTTATATTCTACTTCATTATCCATTTCCAAATTTTATATAGTTGATCTTTAGTGGACACGAGTTCATGTTCATGATAGAATTTGTAATCCATGGTTTTTCTAGGAATTCTTTTTGAACGGTTTTACTTTGTTAGGCTTGTATTTAGACTTATTGATGCAGCTCTTTATTTCCTTTATTAGTAACTCATTTGCTAGATTTGGATCGCCTAGTAGGAATTTTATTCCATTTTACTTTACTTGGTTAATATTATAAAATGAATTATCTATTTCTTATTTATTTGTTCTTTAATGGCGACATTTGCAGTTAAGACTCTCCATTTCGACACGACAACGGGAATTTTGGTGGAACATACATACACATGTGACCTGTCGAATCTGAATCTGGACTGCAAGCATACATAGATTTCGATGCCACTGAATTGAAAGATTGTTTCCATCATACTTCATCTTATCACCACCCTCCAATACTTTAACACAATCAGTATTTACAATTTATATCAAGTAGACCACAGTCGAAAACTGAATGAATGCTATCAATCCGGAGGCTATCTTTGGCACCGCCAATTTCATTAGATCTCCCCTCCACATTGGTATCACATGACTCAATTCCTACCAGACCAGAGTCTTCCAAAGATCGCTATACTGTACTAGATTTCGATGCCACTGAATCCTGCGAGAATGTTTTCGTTAGCAATAAAAGAAAGATGCCTCTGATAACCACTGGTTGTTTATCTTCGAGATGACCCCTTCCCGACCACTGGATCTTGCTCCCGTAGCTTCTGGAACTGGCCGTACTTTTTTGGCAAACACCTTGGCTATTCCTCAGGACATCCAGAGATCTCGAGCCACACAATGAGCCAGGGCATATTCTATGGGCACCTCAAACAGGTCTCGGGGTTCCTCTGTGGTCACCTCGTGCTGCACTTTCTGCCCATTAAAGTAAAGTGCCATAAACTGTTCGAAGGTCATCTCGTCATTGGGTGGTAGGATGCTGCGGACTTGGGCTTGGTCAACTTCGCCGTCATGACTTCCGGCATAAGTGGCTAACCTGTTGTAATGTACCGCCTTTGGTTTTTCTCGAGGCAGCTTCCTTATTCTGTAGACAACATCGTTGATCTTCTTTACAATTTGGTAAGGCCCCTCCCAAGATCTTTGTAGCTTGGGCGAATATCCACAACGACGTTGCGGGTTATACAACCAAACAAGATCATCAGCTTGGAATTCCCCGCCCTCGGCTCTGATGTCATAGGCTTCCTTCATTCGGGCACTGGCATCGTCGATATTTAACCGGACTCGTTGGTGTATGTCGTCCATCTTTCGACGTAACTGGCTGAAATAGTCTTCATCTGCCGTCTCTTCTACTGGGGGACATCCAAACTTCAAATCGCACGGTAGTCGTAACTCTCGTCCCATAATAACGCATGCCGGGGTCTGACCCGTGGAGTCGTGCACAGATGAACGATATGCCATTAGAAACAAGTGAAGGAACTGTCCCAGTTTCTTTGGTGGTCAGAGACTACTTTTGACAAATGGCGGTTAATAGTCCTATTCATCCGTTCTACCATCCCATCTGATTGAGGGTGTAATGTCCGTGTTTTATTGAGCTTCAGAAGTTTGCAGACATCTTGAGAAAGGGTAAACTCAAAATTTCTACCTTGGTCTGAGTGCAACTCCAAGGGAACACAAAACGACTGATCCATTCCTTGACAAGGACATCAGCAACGGTCAAGGCTTCTTGATTCGGCAAGGGTTTTCGTTACTCCCAGATGTCCTCCAGTTATACCATCATTTAGTTCTTGTAAAACCTATGGTCTCCTATTTCTGGGAACTACAATAGGTTTTCTGACGTTTCCCCTCTAGTTTTCAGGACGCGCTTCAGGAGTCCATTTTCCAGGATGAGGCAGTTCCACTGAGCCCACTACGACTTTATGGTTGGAGAGTATCGGGAAATCTCCTGCCACGTACGTTTGGGGTCTTCTTCCTTCCACCGGATAACTTCTTTTAATTCCGGATCCAATTTCTGGTCTTTCTGGATCTCCTCAGATTGCCAATGGTCATCGATGGCGTTAGTTCTACAGAGGACAGCCCCTGTTTCTTCTGCTCACTGACAATGTTTGCAATCATCAGGGCATGGTCTCTTCGATAGGGCATCAGCATTCTTATGGCTTGTTTCAGCTTAATGTTCAGTCTCGAAGTCGAATTCTTGCAACCGCTTAATCCACCTGACCACTTGTCCTTCGGGGTTTTTAAACTGCAGGAGCCACTTCAGTGCTGCTGTGACACAAACCGGGTATCCTAAATTTGGGAAACTCAAAAAATCAAAAACATAAATTGACCTACATTGATTTCTTCACATGTGCTAAGGCGGCTGCTGTTCATCGGGGAACATATGGGCGTGGATAAGATAGTAACACACAAAAAAATATATTTGTAATTTAGGGCACCATTTGGTTAAAAACCTATAAGTGAACATACCTTAAAAACCAAAAAATAGTATGCGGTTATGACGTAATCACACTGGCTATAGTGATATTGTTATGTTCCTTATGAACAAACTGCTAATAATCTGATTCTGTTAAAAAATTACATATTCAATACTTTCAGTGGTGCTTCAAAAATTCCTTCGCAATCGATAGGTTAGGTATATAAAAATATGCAATATGTAAATACAGAGAGCTTGATCAAAAAATCGAGATAAGAAGTTTGTTTAAAAAAAAATTAACACATTCTAATAACTGTAGCTAAAGAATAAAATCTGCAATTTACATTATGGAATATTTAAAAATCTGACTTAAAAATCACAGTGAAAATTTAGATGTTTACAAAAAAAATTTCTACCTGAAATCTACAAAAAATGTACTCAACATAATCACCTAATCAAAATGATTTGATTAAAACGGATAATGCTATAATCTGTCGACAAATTAAAACCTTACCTTATTAAACATTTCTGAAATTTACGATCACTTATGATATTGACATGAATATCTGTACTGTATTCTTGATCCTGGAAACTCAAAGCCAAATATCTCCAACTAATTCATCACCGACTGGAAATCAGTTGAATTCCATCTAAACGGTTAAATCCGGTTCCATACCAAATAATAACTTCAAAATCCCATCTCGAAAATAACAGTGACAAAACCTAGAAATATCTAACTTTAAAAATCCTAGTTAGAACTTGGCTTCAAAGGTAGAATAATCTACCTTAAAACGAATCCACCATAAAACATGATTCAAAACGTGAAAAAATCCACTGTAAACAGGATTAAAAACGTTTAAAATATCCACCGTAAACAGGATTCAAAACGTGGAAAATATCTACCGTAACTTTCTTCCTAAGATTAAACTTCCTTCCTACGAGTAAACTTCCTACCTAAGAGTAAACTTTCTTAGGTTAGTTGCTAGAGATTTCACACGTATCGTCATAAAAAAAAAATAAAGGAAAAGGGAACAATTATTGCTGGCCTCTTTTGCATTTTTAGGTATTGGTGAATCTGAGAGTTTGATTGACGATATCTACCAAATTCAGGAGAGGACAAAATGATCCACCAGACGAAATCTCCTGTGAGGCTAAATTTAGTAGCTGACGAAGCTTCCCAACTGGGTTGCACTGCAACTAAGGATGATCATGTGAGTGGCTTAAAATTTCTATTATTGTTATTTTTTTGCATTTCGTTCAGTACTTCATATATATTTCTATTTTATTGAATTTGATTTATATATAGATATACCAGTAAATATATTAATTTTTTAAGTCACTGCTGGTCTTTCACTATTCATTGGCCCAGATTTGGTTGCTTGTCGCTTTGTTAAATATGTTGTTAGATAAATCACATTTAAATTTTTAATTTCCTTTCTGAGTTTGCAGTAGAGAGCAAGCAGGTTTTCTTATTTTAATTGTTTAACTTGGGGAAATGTTTATGACCAGATTTCACATCTGATTTTTTTTATATTTATGAATATAGATGCAATAATCATTTATTCGTTATTACCTATCATTTTTAAAGTATGGTACATTGATATTAATTTAGAGTACTGAGTTTTCCCATTATCTCGGCAGAAATTCGCTTTCATTCAGTCGTCGAACGGTTTGTCGGATTAGAAAGCACATTATTAGATCTTGAATATAATTTTTTTCATATCGTTATCTCTAAACACATTATTAGCTCTCAAACATAATTGTTTATATATCTGATTTACCGTTAAATTTTATCAGTAATTAATAATTGATTTGTTATTTAAATAAAAATTAGTTTGAAACTATAACTAGCAGTTGCAATTTACCTTAAGTCTTCTCGTTATCTATTTTTACTTAGAATTTGAAGCATTTCAAATTTACTTTTAATAGTTAAAGTATTTTTTCACTCATTTTGGTAGTATTTAAATAGTTAATTTAGAGTGAAGAAGTTAGGGAAAACTAAGGTAGGGTGCGTCACCTCATACACGTGCCGAACCGATCCTATAGAGCATATATACGCCTATACTAGTCAAGGGGAAAATTCAGTATCGATACTCTAAGGGCTATAACTAATTGGCCAATAAATTTTTCATGTATGCCATCAACTGAGGCTAAGAGTGCCCAGATACGTAACGACTAGCCTCATATCAAGGGAGCAGAACTCTGGCAGTACTACCTGATTCGACTTGTCCTCTGGTAGGGCAGTGGCAACTCCTGGCCGCCCTGAGTTATTGGAACCCCATCTGCTGGTTGGCATATAGCTCCAGGATCAGGACCTTGGACAGCAGACCCACCAACGGAAAGGCATTCCTACCTTCACTCTAACAGTTTTTTATATACCTCGATTGTTTTCAATTTTGTTCTCTATTACCAACTTAACTATATAGGAAACTTGGTTAATTTGTAATTAAATAAAATAAATTGTAAATTCTCGTTAACTTGTCGTTTTTTTCTTGTGAACTGTGTGTATCCATTGGCCTGGCGCCCTTGCATAGTCCTTCTGCCAATTGAACAACGAACTCACTCCACCGGATACTAACTGAGCAGCCTATCGGCACCATATCGCCAAGACAGGTGAGAGAGAGGTGTATTGTCTAACCAACAAGATATCTCTCTCGAGCGGTTTTGCGTTACAGATGTAGTTATCTATGTAATAAATAGTTCGCCTAAATCTATATCATCTAGACTTATTACCTCTGCTCTTTCTATTTCTTCTTCTTTCACATTTTACCCCTGCCGTAGTTTCTTGTAGTGTTTTACACATTTATCATCTTTTGTTTTTTATTTGGATTCTGTCATTTTTCTTGTTTATTCAAAGCCTTCATTATCTTATTTCTTATTTGTTGTTTATCATGTATGTAATTTTCAATCTCAGTAATAAAGCGTTCCCTGGATTGCTCTTGTGCTTTTTTAGTTAATGTTTTTACCTAGTTCCTTTGTCCGTTTATACATTATCTGATTGTTTACTTAAATACTTTTTATGATCTAATTGTTTTTTGTCCACTACTTGCCACCGTCCAAGAATTCTGTTAAGTCTACAATTATAGAGGTTTCTTCCCATTTTTCTTTTGAATTTGGTTCGTTCTCCTCCACTTTTTGAACATAACAGTTGCTGTCACGACTAAGTAATGGTCTGAGCCTATGTCCGGTCTTCTATATGCTCGTGTATCTTTTACCTGTCCGGCAAGTTTACTATTAATTTATTATGTAATCAGTAACTGATCTAAGCTCTCGGCTCGTCCAGGTGTATTTGTGTGTCTTTTTACGGAAGAAACTGTTTGTGATTTTTAAGTTATTATAGCTAGTCACGGAGTAATCTTTCATTTTCATTGCACGCTTCTTCTCCCTAGCATTATATTATATTTGTAATTGGAATATTTACATTAGCTTTGTTGAGAATAGACTGTAACTCTTCCTATAAGATCTTAGATTCTTCAATTTTTCCTTCTTTTGGAGTGTAGATGACGATCAGAATTGAGTTAACTCATCATTAACAATCAATACGTGTCTTCAGAGCTCCGGTGAAAAAAATTCTAATTGAGTAACAAAGAGCAAAAATAAAAATTTTGTGATATAAGACAAAGTCCAGTTACAAATATAAAAAACATTAGTGGTAATTACCCTGACAATACATGGCTTATTATGAGTTGTAATAAGTGAGATTCGTCAATATCACGTACAAAAATCGGTGTATTTTGCGCGGGTTTTTGTAATAAACAATATCACGGGGCCTGCGTTGGAATAGCTCCCGATGTTGTCAAGTATATTAAAACTACGGGTCTTGTATGGTTTTGTGAAAAATGTTACCCTGTGTCAAGTGATATTAATAACTGCATTGCGGGTGCAATTGACCTCAAACTAACGGAAGTCTTTAATAATGTTGAGAAAATGTTTGTAGATATAAAGAAAGATATATTATCCATGGCTAAGGAACACACTGGTAACTTTTCAACTGAAACCGTAAAACGTTCCTTTGCTCAAGTTGTTGGTACTCAATCTATGGTAGTAGTAAAGCCTAAAAATGTTTCTCAGAAAAACACTTAAACGAAATCTGATATCGGGAGGAATATTAAACCATTGGATCTAAATATAAAAGTATCTAAAATTAAAAATGTGAGTGATGGGGGAGTCCTAATAGGATGCAGCAACGCTACTGATCTGTTAAAATTCAACTTAAAATTATCGAACAGCTATGAGGTTAAGGAAGTTAAGAGTCGGAACCCGAGGATAAGGATTGCAGGTATGATAGAACAGTACCCACTGGACGAATTGATTAAATTTTTGAAGTATCAGAATAGCACCGTGCAAAGTTCGAATGTATGTTATGTTATAAAGATTTGGCCAACTAAGAAGAATAACAACATATATCAAGCAATTTTAGAGCTTAATAAGGAGACGTATTCAAAAGTTCTAGAACTCCAAAATGTTTTTGTGACCTTTGATGTCTGTCCTGTTTACGATGCCTTTGAATTGAAAATATACTATACGTGTATAAATCACCATCAACATTCGTGTAATCGAGACATTGCTTGTCCTAAGTATTCAATGCACTACCATATTAAAGATTGTCCGCCTAACTCTGAAATTAAATGTATAAACTGTCTCAATGTGAAAAATGTTGACTATCGACACTGTGCGTGGGATCATTCTAAATGTACCACGTATCAGAGGAAACTGGAGCACTACAGAAATAGTATACTGTGTAATTAGCAATTTAAATGCAGTTCTGATGTTGGCGAGGAACATAATTTTGTAATTTATTATCAAAACGTGAGGGGGTTAAATACAAAACTTATCTCTGTCTATAATCATTTGGCAACTTGTAATCAAGATGTTATTGCTTTAACGGAGACTTGGATATCCTCATCGGTTTACGATTCTGAAATATTTCATGTAAACTATCAGCTATTTCGTTCTGATCGTGACTTTGAAACTACTAAAACAAAAATGGGGGGGGGTGTATTACTTGCAATTAAAAACAAATACTGTGTAAAGTATTAATTTTTGTCATCTGTTGTACCTGATGTGGATATGCTTGGCGTAAGAATTTCTATTTCAAAAAATAGATATGTATATCTAATTGTAGTTTATTTTCCTCCACAGTTAAGCCTCGATACCTATTAATTGTTGTACGACATTATATCCCAATTATATAATACTTATTTTGGGAGACTTTAATATACCACAATATTACCAGAGTCATTCTGATGTTACATTAGGAAATAGCTATGTTTCTACCCTTGAACGTTTTTCAGCATTTATGAACTTAAGTCAACATAATGAGGTACTAAACTAAACTAAATCTTGCAACAACAGTTTGTAACTAACAACAAGCGTCGTACAATTTTAGGAAGGCTAACCTCAATACACTGTATGCAGATATAAGCAATATAGATTGGAATGATTAACTGTACAAATATAAATGCAGCTTGTGACCTATTTTATTCACAATTAGATTCCGTTTTTGATAAAAGTGTTCCGAAAACAGTACCTAAATTTAATTCAAAGTATCAGCCGTGGTATACTAATGAAATAGAAATATTAAACTGAAGCTCGTCTTTTCTCTCAGTATAAACGTACATTTGATATGAATATTTACAATAATTTTGGTATTTTGCGTGCTAAAATTAAAAAGATATTGCATTTAGTTATCAAAACTACATGCGAAACATTGAACAAAAATTATCTAATAATCCTACATATTTTTGGAGTTACATTGACTCGCGGAAAAATAAACCCCAGTATACCAAATTCAGTGAATTATGGAACTACTTCATTAGATAATCCACAGGTTATAGCAAATTCATTTGCTAACTTTTTTCAATTGGCATTTATTAGATCTTCTTATCCAGATGTATATCTTCTGCCTTGAACTAATTATAATAGTTGCACGATACCATCCGTTTCTGATAACAATGTATTACAAGCCCTTCGCCGATTAAACCAAAAACCACTAGGGGTCCAGACGGCATACCGGCTTTCTTGTTAAAAGACTGGGCGTCCGTATTGGTCAAACCGCTTGCATTTTGATTTAACTTATCTTTAAGTAGTAGAACTTTTCTGGTTCTGTGAAAATATTCTAAAGTTTGTCCAATATGGAAGAAAGGAGACTAAACATATTTTGAAAATTATAGGCCGATTACAATTCTTAGTAATGTTAGCAAGGTATTTGAAAATGTATTGCATGAATTGATATTTGCACATGTAAAGCCGTGCATCAGCGTAGAACAACATGGATTCTATCCAGTTAGATCTACAACTACAAATCTATTATGTTTCACGCAATATATTCCTGAGATACTAGATGCTGGTGGCCAAGTTGAAGCAATGTATACAGCTTTTTCTAAAGCTTTTGATCGACTGGAGCATGGTATTTTATTGAGCTCGGTTTCACTTCACTATTTCATTTTACAATCTTATCTCACTAATCGCAATTTAAGAGTTTATTATTATGCTTTCCAGTCATTAAATTTTCAAGATACATCTGTTCTGTTCTGTTCTTGGTCCGTTGTTATTGGATATATTTATTAATGACATTCTGGATATTTTAAAATGTAAATCATTACATATGCAGATGATCTAAAAATATATAATTCAATTTATGATAAAGAGGCATGTAAAGTATTACAAGAAGATATTAATAGTCTTTCACATTGGTGCGTATAGAAAATAGGCTGCCGTTGAATAGTTCCAAGTGTAATCACATGACCTTCACGAGGAACTCAATTTCAATTGAATATCGATATAACATTACCTCATATAAGGATATAGGAGTCACTTTTGATTCAAAACTAAACTTTGCTCAGCATATCAACATTATTCAGAAGGAGGCGTATCGAAATTTGGGATTCGTAATACGGAATGGGCATCACTTCTCCAGAACTAGCACCACAACTATTCTGTTCAATGCTTTTGTACGTTCTAAACTCGAGTATGCCTCCATTATCTGGAATCCTGGATACGAAACATATACTTAATGCTGTTGAAAACATCAATAGGAAATAGTTAAATATCTGTGGTTTAGAACTGACGGGGTGTATCCACACCGTGGTATATCTAATGATACCTTACTTCAACGATTTCAGTTAATCCTTACTACAATAAAATGTATTCCAGAAAAATAATATATTTCATACTAAAACACATTTTCCAAATCACAAAAAAAGCTAATCAGGATCATAAAAAAAATATTTTTAGTAGTAATACAGTTGTCAAATGATGATGATGTGTATTTTTTGCGACCATTATTTCTTAAGTATTTTTCAGTTACATGTAAATCTATAAGGCAATTAATCTACTTCAGAGATCGCTATTTAACTCTTTAAGATTAAGGGTATACAATGTGAATATGGTTACCAGTTTACAATTTTGTCACATGAGGACTGATGTTTTCACCTACCGGAACCGAAGTATCCTTATTGGTATGGAAGTAGATTTAGGTATATTTGTTTTGTGTTTTGTAATGTTGTGTGTATATGTTGGAAATTTAATAAGAATGTCAGTCAAAGAATGAATGGCTATTTAGATCAATTGGACTCGGCTGCATAAACTCAGCATTTTCATTGAGTGACAATAATTTCCTGCCTAACTGACCAAATGTTCTTCAATGTCCGTGAACAGATTCTTTTTACGTTACCGTCACGCTACAGAATGTAGGCGAACGTTTATACAGGGTGTAAACGATTTGAGTGCAAATATTTTGAAGAATGACATTTTAGCTAAAAACAAATCAACAAGTCTTATAGCATTTTTATAAAAAAGCTATAGTTTTGTCAAAAAAAGAAATGAAAAAGTCACAAATTTTGCCTCTAATTTTACAGTCACATAGGCATAATTTTCACTAATCCCAATTTAATTAAGAAACCATTTTTTTTTCAGTTCTACCGAGAAGATATGTCAACGTGGCGCGACATGTTTATAGAGTTTAACCGTAGTTTTTTAATTTTCAACGTCGAGTTTGCTTCCTAATTTGTTATGTAGAAAAACTGGCTAAAGACGTGTAGTTTGTGTATTTGCGCAGTTATGTGTTTGAATATCTGTTTTGACAATTTTGGAATTTATTTATTGTGTACGTAGGTACTTTATTATCCAACATAAATAATAATATGAATTTATTAATTAGTTTGGAAATAGGCAATTTGAAATGGATACTTTTGAAGTATTTTGTGACAAGTTATTTCTAAATCATAAGTAAAATGCTTTTTATTCTTGTGTTCTTTGACTTAATCCATAAAAGAATTACGCTAATTTTAATGGTACCTCCAAACATTAGTTTTAAGAACGATAATGTTTCTTAAATGTTTCATTTACTCTAATCAAGCACATCATCCACAAAAGATAATTATGCAATACAAAACTCTGCAGTGCAATTTTCGTGGTCAATGTCATTTTTTACTAGTAAGAGAAAAGAGTAAAAGTTAGTGTATAGTCCGATAAGCGGTGTCGTCGCATTGACAATAATTTACTTAAAATATATGTGTTGTCATAACTTGATAATTAAAGCAAATAGAATATCGATTTATCAGAGTTTTTTGTTTGATTTAATGTGGACTATCTCTACCTAAAATATATGCACGCATACTGTAACACCCTGTAAATTTATTGAAGTGTAGTCTCTTAATTACTGCTTTTTCTGATTTTCTGGAAAATCGTAAATCTCATGTTATAGCCAATTATATAGTACCTTTCTGTAATACTCCTTAAAATTCCTTAATACAATGCCGTTTAAACTATCTAAATTGTCTAGGGAGCGTATTAATCACTGAGCCAAGGCCGTAGCCAGCGGGGTGGGTCTGGGGGTTCAACCTCCCCCCCAGAAATTTGGAATATTGGGTTCAAGATTCAATTTTAACCAAATAATCATCTTTTCCATGAGAACAAATTTTATATTTATACATTTTTATATATCCTGGATATATATGAATACAAATACAGATTTTGCAGTACCAATCAGTCCACCACCAATCAAAAAAATTTCACACCTCGCCCCTCCCCGAAAATATTGTCCAACCCACCCCGAAAAATTTTCTGCTACGGCCTTGCACTCAGCATATTAAAAAGGCATGCCGATAACCTCCTCCTTTTTAGAAATCGGATAAAAATAAATGATCTTTTCCTTATTTAAAATAGATTACCTGTTAATAAATAATCTTTAAATTTAATTGTACTTTGAAGTTAAATTCATAGCATAAGGGTTAGTAGATCCATCTGTAAATTTATGTCAAACTACAACTCCATCACTTTCATAGTCGGTAATATATGGAACTAATTGATAGTATAGAATGCAGAATTCTTCCAAACATACATCCTTTCAAGTAACATTTATTTACCTATTTAACCTTGATTTGCATATCCAAAATCGTGTGTTATTTTGGCATCTAACCTATAATAATCGAGTTCCCGGTTTTGTTTTCTAGTAATGTTTTTGAATTTAAGTGTGTTATAGTGATGAATTGTGACATTATTACCCTTTTACTTCATCAAGAGTGATGTATAAATAATATGAAAATATTTGTTCTGAATATTGTTGCCGTGTTCAATAACTTACGCGGGAAAGACTACTTTTCATTTACAGTTTTCGTAAATATAGGATCAGATATTTCAAATGTATTGCAGTGGAATTTCTATTACTATAGTTTTAGTGAAAACGAGAGCAGTATTTTTTACAATGAGCAAATAGCAGTAAGACAAGTACAAACTCTGGTAAGTACAAGAAAAAAATTTAAGACCTTGCCATATAGATATTTAAAAAAAAACAGAGTAAATAAACAGATTTTTAACTGATATTTCCTTCAAATATTTTCCGTTGCATTATTTATAGTCTACGCTTTTGTAATAAGCCGCTTTCATGGGTAGTATTTTCAATTTTCACAATTTGACGATCTGTAGATCTTGCTGAATAGATATACACCAGTCAATAGAGATTTTAAGTGTCACAAAGTTCAACAGCAAACCGCATAAGCCGTCACTTAAATAATAGTTATAAGTCAAATTCCGCCACTCTAAAGACATCGAAGTATGAGTTAAGTTAAATACATAAAATATACAATTATCATTTATCATACCTTGGCTCCTCATCAATAGTAATGCCAGTAATGGCAGACTTTGCTTGACTAACTTGACTTAACTTTTTACCAGTGGGATAGCGTGTCTTGGAGGGATCCTGTATCAAAATTAGTTGGGGCCCAAATGAAGGGTAACGATTTCTCACAAAAGAAACATTAAAATAAATATTTATTGATTATAAATTATCACTTCCTCCTAGAAATCGGGCTAGCCAAACAATTTCAACTACTATTGAAGAATATCAAAAAAAAAAAAATCTTATTATGGCTCGGTACTATACGTGATCAAGTATTTTCATGTACTGATGGTTGCCATTATTTTTTCAGGAAACAAAATTCACCCTTCTCTACTAGTAGATAAATAGGTAGTAGGTATTTACCATTGCAATCTAAATCACTCACGGAAGCTGATTGTTGAAAAAATGAAGACATTTTGGACATTTTTTCAACAAATTTTATAACCTTCTCCCTTTTCTGTTTACTTGTTATTTTCATTGCTCCACTAATTAATCAATTAACCAATAAATAATTATATATTGGATGTTCTTCTGATTATAATCAGTACAACAAGATTGTATTATATTACAATGTAATAACGTTTGAACCGGAATGAAATAAAACATGTAAATTTAGCTCTGCGGTGGTAAACCCGCACACGTTAGGGGCCTCTGTATCATTAATACCGCTGTTACGGCGGTAGCTACGCCCTGCTATATAATTATCATAATACCTTGACTCTGGCAAACTTTTCTTGACTAAATTGACTTAACTTTTTACGCTCTCTGTATTGTTTACATTTTTGGGCATTTGTTTTTTAGAACTTTACTTATAATAAAGGATAAGGAATAAAGAATTAAAATGTTCAAAAATCTAAACAGATAAAGTAAAGTATTTTCACGTACTTCATTGCCTTGATAACATTATATAGTACTTGACAACATCTATTTGATTAGGCTAAATGTTGAAAACACATTTGTTTTAATAAAAATTATAACAAACGTTATAATTGCTTACGTTCGTACCAATTATTGCTTAAACTGGTAATGATATTAAGTTTATTAGTTAACTCTTTAAACCAAAATTAATAACATCTAGGTAAAGGCCGAAAAGGTTAGCAGTAAAAAAAATTTGGGGTCAGGCTTAATGTCGTTTGGAGATAGGTTGACGACCCAAAGGTTGGTTTTAGCACAATAAACACTAAAAAAGTATACCGTTCAGATGATTTTTAGCCCTTAGCTCCCCCTTGGATCAGTCGGTGGGGTCAGACATTTTCAAAATAATTTCTTCTTTGAATTTGGCACATTGATGGACAGTAGGAAACAAGTGAGGTTCGAAAATAACACAATATGTTTGTGTAATTTTTAGAATATTAGAACTATAGTACTCATTCTGTTTAAAAGAAACCAATTTTAGTTATTCAGCACCTCTAATTATGTTGCGGCGATAACCGTGAGGGGCCAGCGGACTCTAAATACTAAGTAATAGGAGGATGGCGGTTATAACTTCAGCAAAAATTTAAAAACGTAAATGACAGGTTTAAAGATTCAAATAAGCATTTTTTGTGTGCAACAAGTATTTTTCGGTATTTTACACGAAATGTTAGTCATAATCAAACAAAAACAAATAAATGCCAAAAAATGTATTATAATTTTATAATTATTATACATCACATTATTTCAGTCTACCTTGGTTCACAGGATGCAGGACACAGTTCAGGTTTGACATGGAATTCTTGGAGCAATATGATGTTATTATTTCCTGTTTATAACGTTTAGAAACGCTGAAAATTTGTTTTTCGCTGATAATTTTCAAGAGGAGATATTTTCTCAGTAAAATGTTGGTTCTATTGAGTTAATTTCATTGGTTTGGATTCGTGTTTACATTGAACCAAAGACCTTCCATCCTATGTATAATCTTTACCAGTTAGAGATCGTATGATTGCTTTCTGTATTCTATAAACTTCATTTGAGAACCTGTCTTTCCTTAAAGATGTAGCAAGAATTCCACACTGCTACAACCACTAGATGAAAGATTACCTTTTCATACCATCTAATTGTTTTTCGTCTACAGGAATAATAGGAGGACATCATCTGATCTGCTCTGTCAACACCTGACATATTCTGATTATATTTTTTCCTGTTGTCTAGCTGTGTCATATTTGAGTGGTAAGCTGTTCTTAGACATAGCACATCCCTTTATCTTTCCACTTGACACGTATGTCTCATTTTGGCGTCGACATTTCTTGCTGCAGACCGTATTATTATTATTTCACTAAGAGTTCCTGTCACATGTGTCTTTTTGTACAGTAATTGTTAGATAATGATACACTGTTGTAATAGTAGTTATCCATGAAAAAAGTGGTGACCTTGTTAAGTATGACTGCATCAATGGAATCAAAAGACTTTCATGAATGTCATATTTCATCGTTTTCTCGACGGGTTTTGCATATTTCTATGTTCAAAACATACCTTGGGCTGGGCAAAGTCTCTTATTAATTTAGTTCCGTATTCTGCCTTTTTGCCTCACGTGCGAAAATAAAGCCTTCCTCGAAATAATAACAAAGATTCATAGTACTTCATTTAGTGCATATGCAATCGAAACTTTTGTATGAACAAATCAAGTAATGGTTTTATTTTCCTCAAAGGATCGTTTGAACTTTCTTCTATACAAAAGCATCTCAGTATTTGCTTAAACCTCCTTGCAGACATTTGTGAAGAAATGCTGGGTGGTAATGTAATGCATCAATGGAAAAGAGTTTTCTAATGCTGGTGAATTTTAGCTGGGACGGAAGCAAACACAAACTTTCTCTTTCCACGCTACCAGTGTTTTGAAATTTGCCTTCCTGCTATGCCTTGTATGTGGCCGTGTTTGATTGCAAAGTTTATGCCGTAATCATTCGTAGATGTTATAATCATTTCCATTACTGGTCATCCTATATCTTTTCAAAAACCTGAATTGGAGAAAACATTTTCGTCTATATCAAAAGAATCCTATCGGCATCAAAATAAAAGTTTGTTATAGGTGTTGTGTTGGTATGCTATATCTCATCTTTTTCTGGTGCTTTATATTCCTCATCTGTAGTTGATTCATTATCTTCACTACCCAAAACAAAAATTTTCATCTCGGTGTTCTCTAATCAGAAGTTACATTATTCAGCATGCAAATATAAAGCATCTTAGCAAATTGAGCCACATTATAAATTGTGACGGTTTTGCCAGGGTTCGAAGTCATTCAGTTATTCATGCTATCTATACCGAGTCTGAACACGGTCATATCGAGGGGTTGCAGGAGGTGACTGCACTGAAGTGGAAAGGTTAGTAGATATTATTATGTTATTTGCTCGGGCATATAGGACTACATTAATAGTTGTATGTGTCTTATAGTTGTCGAGGACTATTAAAGCCGGTGATTCAGCACTAGATTTGGCGTAATGAACAAAATGTTTCAAAGCTTTTAATAAAACAATCTTCGGTTATCCTACCAGACACATTTGCGAGGCCTATAGCACTCGTAGGATAATTTTCAATAATTTGTTCCTTAAATTGAACACGCGGAAATATAAAAGCAGGAACATTTGAGTAACCCAGCATGGTTACAAGCTAGCCACGTTCTGTGAGCTGATTTGACCAACTCTCTAACACCTGCTTGGGCAACTATCCTGGGTGCATTAGTGACCGTCGTGCACGCAGTTTCATCTAAATTCGTTATCGGATTGGAGGGAAATTATGCTTTAAGTAACATTTCTCTAAGTTATCGAAAAAGTTTTTGAAATTGTGTCTATTAAAGCTCGTAGTTCTTGCTAGTGAAGTATTCTCTGGTATTCTTACGCTCAGCGATTCCTGCCTTTAAGAAACCCTTTAAACCTATCTAAACTAGCTGTATTATTTTCTTCCAAGAAGATGGTATAGTAAGATTTAAATGAACAGTATACTGATATGCTATTTTTCTGACTTGTTTAGTTTGTCAAGCCATGGCACATTTTTGCGGAGATCTTTAAGTAATCTGCCAGAGAACATTCTTGGTCTACAGTGTAAACTTTTTTTATTACCAATGTTTGGTGATAAACAAATGAAGTACATTTAGAAGCTTACATTAACTATCTTCGCTGCCGGTGTCACAGAAAAGTTTTTTTTTACACTTCATTAACTGCCTCTTCAATTTGTGTTCAGTTCTTTTGAATCTGAAAAAGGAGTAAAAAATTTAGCAAAATGCAAAACTAGCAGTCTTGAAAGGGACAGTATAAAGGGAACACCCCTTCATAACTGTTTGTTGTGTCCCTTTGATAAATAGCATACAAAAATTTAAAACATAACCACTAAATCTACCATATTAATTAAAGTTCACTGACCTTATGTTGAAGTGATTCGCACATAAATAATTAACTCCAACACCGATAAGACATTTCACAATTATAACAGAAAAAAATACTATGTTTGAACTGACAGAAGTATGAAGTACCGCGAATGAACTTGCGACAGCGTTGCCATTCGACAAAAATAGTGTTGTCTCGAAATTGTTTTATTTTAGCAGTTATTTGAAATGTCCCTTTCATGCCACCCCTCCCCTTATGCAAAATATTAGTTATATCATAGATGGTGTTTTGCGATGGGAAAAGAACTGCATGTAGAAGTTCCTGAAAATAGCAATTATCAAAGATGAAGTTGATCTTTTCATGGAAAACATTTAATTGTAAAGATATGATTAAACATTTTTTATATTATTAGATTTTCATATATGCCTTGCATAAATATGTAACGGTACAATTTACAATTATTAAGATAAATTAGGCAGACTTACCAGAAAGGTAAAAGGGTGTATGTAAATACTATATGTAGATCCAGTATGTAGTTCGTCCATAAAAATGTGCACATAAAGTCACGGACCGTAAAATATTATAGTTCGAACTGTTCGGCATGAGAGTCGATGCGAAAGTCGCCGTTGACCCATTCAACGACGAAGTATGTGGTTTTTTTCCCAACATATAGTACAGAAAGGAATGAAAATGAAAGGAATTTAAGGATATCAAAACCTAATTATAGCAAATAATAAAAATATATTCGTCTAATGCACTTGAGTATCCCATTTATATAACCTGCAAAAAACTAAATAATATTCATTAAACAAACAATGAAGACAAGACATTCTCTCCACAAAAAGGATATGGAGCCTTTTATCCCTCTGGTAAAGGACAAAACTTGACTAAAGGACGTGTGACTGTTCCCTTAGTTGTATGTAAAGTTGCAACTCTAATTTTGCCATCGGCACCTGCATGAGTTTTAATTTATACGTGCTAATGGCCATTTAAGAGGAGAACTCAACTCATCTTTATAATACCAAAGAACCCACTGAAGGTGGATGAATTGAATCCTTATACCACTTTGCCCCTGATGAAGGGTATGAAGATACTCCTGTTGCCCTCGTTCCAGAAGTCGTAATGTAAACGTTGCAAAAGTGCCAACGAGAAACTGAATTAATTGTTAAATCCGCATAGTCTGGATCAGACAAACGCAGTCAAAGGTTCCAAAGTCAAGAAATGACCAGGAGTTAAAGCATTCAAAGCGTTGGGATCCGTACTAAACTGCACAAAGCGGTTCTATGTTACGAACAGCTTCACTTTGAGTTAAAAACAGTATATAATTCTTGTATGTAAGTATCTGTTCACCTACTACTAGCAACAAATGGTTTTTAACAGATTTTATGGCTGCTTCCCATAGACCGGAAAAATGAGGAGCAGACGGTGGATGAAATTCCATTCAATGTTTCTCTATCACCCACGGCGTGCCTAATACTTCTCAAATATTGCTAGATCCTACAAAATAGTACCGCAATCCGAGTAAATTGTAGAGCACGACCTCTTCTAGCTATAAAACGCCCGAAGAGCTGCTAAAAACGCTTCCGTAGATAAGTCAGATACAACTCGTATGTATCGCTTTTTAGACAGCAAAACAAAAAACGCAAAATACGCTTTAATAGATTTGGAACCGCGCAGTCTATCATAGGATAGGTATAAGACCTCCAAAATCGATCCAATGTTGTGAAAATGGTTTTAATTGTGAGATGCGAAACTTGGTAAAGAACCCATATAGGGCTGATAAGGTTTTGGATTAGTTTTCCAACAAGCAAGACAATTGTTAAGAACTTTCGTAACATATTTCTTGGCACCAATCAACCAAAAGTTTTGAGCAAGTATATTAAAAATTGTTTGTATACCAACATGTAAGCATTTCATGTGAATTTCTCTTATCAACAACTTTGTAAAATTGCAATTATTCGGAATTAATAAAGGAAATTTTAATAAACCCTAGTGAAGTTGATTGAGATAATCTTCACTAACGCGAATTATACCCTTCTCATCTAGAACAGGATTGAGTTTTTCTCAACCATTTAGTAGTAACATTATTGTGTATTTGTTTAAGTTCGTTTTGAAAATGCAGCAATGAACTCGTTTAACTATAACAATGAAAGCATTACTCTCCTCTGCACTTATGAAACGTAACAATTTGTTTGATTTTTTTCTAATGTTGTATGCAAACCGCAGAACAAAAACGACAATTGTTTTAATTTTCAAAAGTGAAGAATGATTGTTTAATAAGGAATCAATAAAACTTTAAGCTAACGAAGCAATAAAAACATTGATTTTTTCTTCTAACTGAATATCTGAATTTTCCTTAAAATGTAAAGTAGGCAGGTTCCAACATTCTTGTTGTAGTTCAAGAAATTTAGGTCCATGCCACCAAGTAGATTAAACTAAAAGATCATTTGGAAATAATCCCCGTGATCGGTGATCCGCAGGATTTAATGAAGATGGTATGTAATACCAACTTTGGAGCAAGTCTGTCTTGAATGTAACTCACTCTATTGCTTACAAAAGTTTCCATCTATAGGCAGGAGATTTTATCCATGAAAGTACTAGAGGAATTAATTATTATCGGCCATTGCAACGTATTGTTAAGGTATTTATTCAAATCGAAACGAATTCGAGTTTCAAATTCGTAAATATATCTTCCAAAAAACAAGGTAAAAAGACACCAATCAATAAAAATGTCGCTAAGAAAAAGTTTCGTCTTCGTTCGGCGACAACAAAGCGTAGATTATAAAAAGTAAATGAGTAAACAAAACCCTTTTATCAGCTAAATTATAATATTCGTAAATATATGTTAGGGGTTATTTTCATTAACTCCTTTTTTAAAAACTATTTTATTATTAGCTGAAAGGACACTGATTTTAATTGAAACACTTAAAAACTAGTTTTACAATTCAAAGCTCAAGCTGAGAACGATGTTAAGACTGACAAACACAATCTAAATCTTCTAGAAATTAATGATATCTCCTATTTATAATCTTTGGATATGAGGACGCTACGCAGCGCTTAGTTGCAGTTTTTCAGGTGTCCAGCTAGACAAGTAAATAAGGTTAAATGAAGTACAATGTGATAAAATATCTAATAACTGCGTGTATCCCTTAACAATGGATTCTCATTGGGTCAGCCATAACACTCTCCCTTTTTAAGAAAATTGCTGTCTTCCAAATGACACGAATTTTTAAAAATGATCAAAATTGAAATGTTATTTTGGTTAGTAAATTCATGATTATATTAAAATAGTTATAAATGATATTGTTCAAAATATTCGATTAAATGTGTTAGTATATGTGTTAATTAATATTAAGGATATAAAATATAAAATATAAGACATACATTTAGGAAATTGTCAAAAATTTGAATTTAACATTTAAATTAGTGTACTTTCTCTCATTTCTATCATTGAGTTGTCTCGAATAGAACTTCCTTCTGGGTGGAATCTTCTGAAAATATTCCTGGAGGGTCCTGGTTCTTCTTGTTGTGGATTGGGGTACATTTGTAAATTATAAAAATTAGGATTATAAGACTTATTAGAACGATGCACACTATAGTGAACCAATGTGTGTGTTTTTGTATAAAAGGGCGATTTAGTATAGTGTCTATTGTTCAGAGTACTGATTTAGTTATATTCGGCTATATTGAGTTCATCTAAATTTTGTTTTTGGATTTTAAACGGTTTCAGTTTTAATACCTGTTTCACTTCACTGTTTCAGTTTCACAACACTCACTGGGGATTATGGGCATCTCTATGGCACTAGATTTCCGATGAATATTCTGTTGTGGACTGGATACGTACAGACCCAACGTATGCTATGGCAGTGGGGTTGCAACTTAAGAATTGAGTTTTTCGGGATGTTGAACGTTTTGGTAGATTTTTCTTTGCACTGAATACTAACGGGAATGTTGCTGCTGGTTACTATTAACCATTCATTTCTGCGTTAGTTGTACTTTGTAGTCTTGAATATTGGCATGTATTGTTTCACAATTTTCTGGGATTTTGCTGGACTTCGTAACTTTAATTTCACAGGGTGCGTTTTCGTCTGTGGGGTAGGCTATTTGGTTATAACTGATCATATCTTCTGAATTTATTGGTTTACATTTTGCTGTTGATTCAAGTGTGAAGTAAAGATTACCAATCTCGACTGATGCTACATACTTATGGGTTTAGGATTAAATAGGAAATTTTTTTTTGGGTCGAATATGGGTAAAGAATATACATGAAGTAATTTATACTCTTCTGGTTCAACTAGGGGTATTGGTAAATAAAAAAATTTTTTTGTTTGATTGATATGCTTGTAAATCTATAAGATCAAAGTATTTAGCGATGTTTGCTTGTAGTGGCAATAAGGGTAAATTACTTGTACTAAGGCTCGTTGAAATGATTTTAGCTGAAAAATGAAATCTTCCGGTTGTATTACTGATGGATGTATACTTTTTAATCTAGCGAAAGTTATCGAGTTTATTAAATCATTAAGCTCGCCTCAATCAAAATAATGATTCTAACAATTGCTCACAAATATTAATTATATGTAGTTTTGATTCATAAAAATTTTGATTATCAGAAATGTTGTATATAGCGTTTTCAATATCATGAAGGTTATCATTAAATGTTTGTTCATCAATTTGGAGTTTCCTTATAGTGTAGTTAAAATTTTTAATAACAGAAGTAGTAACTGATATTGGTTTTTCATAAGATTTTCTAATGCTCTTTCATCATTTTCTACTTGTTGAATAATTTGATCATAGTATTCACCATCTTCGCTATCTAAATTGCCCTAATAGCTTTCCAAATGGAACCTAAGAAATTAAATGCTCCTCTTCTCTTTCGAGTATTATTTAAGGGTAAGGAATATGGGTTAATGTCATTTCGATTCTTGGAATTTTCTTTCGATGTTCGTAATATTGGTTTAACATGGTAATATGGGGTTTACCTCTGAGTGAAATGCTTGCATCCTAGCGTTATCTTGTTCAACAAAAGGTTTTAAATTTTTCAAAATTTTAATATCATTTTGTAAGAGTTAGTTAAAATGTGGTATCTTTGACGATTATTAGTTTCGAATTTTCATTAGAGATTTTCAAAATTGACTCGTGGTAATATTGTATGCCTATAGTATTATAGTGTAGTTACTTTATAATCACTAGGGTTATACTGCTATGCTAACTGTGAGTAATATTGCGAATGTTACAGGAACGTAATTGTTCTGCATCTGTAAAGAAAATTTCTTTTTATTTACAACTGTGCTTATTTGATCCGAATTTATAGTAAATTCTCGATTTGTGTCAATATCTTTTAATTAATTGCATTGTTGTCAAGAATTCTGATTATTTAAAAGTTCCATTAGATTTGTTGCTTAATTTATTTTTTATTGGGATTCTTTAATGACTACAAAGTCATAATAATGTCTTTTTTCTCGCGGTTTAGATTTTTCATCCATGTCTTTCCTTTGCTTAAGTTTCCTTAAAATTGTTCTTTCTCTGGCTATCTGGTAAAAATATGAAATTTATTGAAATCTCTTACGTATTTTGAAATAATTTTCTTGATTATAGAGTTTTTCCGGGGGTCTAGAGTTTGTATGTCCAAATAGTAATTCGTATGGTGAAAAACCGTGCGTATGTTTATTGAGTTATTATAGCAAATTACTGCGTAAGGTATACAAGTTAAAGGATGATCTTCTGGGTTTTCTGTTACCGTTGTCCTAATCATTTCTAGTAATGTGCTCATGAATCTTTCTGTCGAACCGTTGCTTTGAGGATGATTTACTGATTAAAATGTTAGTCTGATACTGTAGAGCAGGGTTGGGCAAATACTTTAAACCGCGGGCCAAAATGAAATTTTCAAAATGTCTGCCGGGCCGGAGGACTATAACGCGTATGCTTTGCACAAGCGGATGTTTGGATGGAGTTTTTTCCCTGCCAATTTTTTTTTGACAAAAACACTAAGTATCATTTCAATTTGAATAAAATATGTCACGTAATTTTTAAAGAAATATTATTATAAATAAATGGGTATTAGATAAACCAGTCAATGAAAGATTATTTTGTTACTTATTATGTCTTAACACAACTTAACGATACAAATTATTTTATATGACACATAGTTATTACAATTTAACATTTATATTGCATTTCGTAAAATATAATAGCAAATAGAATTAAAAAAGAAAGACAAACAAAACGTTAAAATAAATATTTAAAGTTAATGCGAAACGTGAAATCTCGAATGTTCATCCGACATTATTTCTTCAAAATTGGGTTCCAAATCACTGTAGCAATCCTTAATACCGAGTGTAGATTTTCGTCAGTAATTTGTGATCGATATTATATTTTCGTGGAAACCATTAAAGAAAAAGGTCTTTCACAAATATAGTCGAACCAAATAAAACAAGGTATTTTGAACATAGTTCAAAAAAATGTTTGAAATGTTCGTTATTCAAAGCGCCATAGAAAGCACTCAATTCGTTTGAGTGAAAATTTTCTTTTAGTAAATTACTTGATTGTAAGTTAATTCTCAGAAAAACAAACAAAAAAATTTTGTAAGGCGTCTCAAATTAGGAGCTATTTACGAGCTTTTAATTGACGTATTGAACGTCAACCCCTAAATTTGTCTAAGGGGTAAAAACCACCCCGAAAAATTTTGAATTTTAATTTAAATTTAAAATCTATTAAAATTATCTACGATTTACGAGCTCTTTCCTGGTGTAATGCACATAAACCTTAAAAATGTCTAAGGGGTGAAAAACAACCCCCCAAGTATGCAGTTTTTTCGAATTTTATGATATTAAATTTTCAAAAATACCAGCATGATCTACGATTTACGAGTTTTCCAACGGTATATTACACGACTACATTCAAATTACTGGAAGGGGTGCAAACCACCCCAAATTGTGCAGTTTTTTCAAAATTATGATTATAAATTTTCAAAAATACCAGCATGATCTACGATTTACGAGCTTTCCAACGGTATATTACACAACTACATTCAAATTACTGGAAGGGGTGCAAACACTCCAATTATGCAGTTTTTCAAATTTTATGATTTATAAATTTTAAAAAATACCAGCATGATCTACGATTTACGAGCTTCCAACGGTATTACACGACAACATTCAAATTACTGGAAGGGGTGCAAAACCACCCCCAATTATGCAGTTTTTTCAAATTTTATGATTTTATAAATTTTAAAAAATACCAGCATGATCTACGATTTACGAGCTTTCCAACGGTATATTACACGACAACATTCAAATTACTGGAAGGGGTGCAAACCACCCTCCAATTATGCAGTTTTTTCAAAATTTATGATTTATAAATTTTGAAAAAATACCAGCATGATCCACGATTTACGAGCTTTCCAACGGTATATATTACACGAAACATTCAAATTACTGAAGAAGGGTGCAAACCACCCCCAATTATGCAGTTTTTTCAAATTTTATGATTTATAAATTTTAAAAATACCAGCATGATCTACGATTTACGAGCTTTCCAACGGTATATTACACGACTACATTCAAATTACTGGAACGGGTGCAAACCACCCCCAATTGTGCGGTTTTTTCAAAATTATAATAAGATTGTAAGTTCCTATACTTAAGAAAACAACAAGAACTTGAGGAAACTAAATTTTCAGTGCTGGATTAACTCACAAAATATGTTTCTCAATTAATTCATTCATTATGCCGTTTGTACACCAGTAATGTAGTTTTGCCAATAAGGATACTCAGTAATGAAAAAGAACGTTATTTTTGGCCTATAAAGATTCATTTTATTATTTTGATGAAAATTTCGAAAAAAGCCTTCTTGCCGCTGTGTAATGGCCTTTTCTGTAGCATGAAAAAATAAATTTGAATACAATGATTATGTGAAATATTGAAAACAGTTCCTCTGATAATTTTCATTGCAGGGGTTACTTAAATTCATGAATCACATAAGTAATATACGCCACTCTGTACGTTCAAACTCATATATAATATACTTCATTATACAATTAATCGCTATCATTTGATTTAAGAAAATTCGTTTGAAATTCAAGTACGTTGAATTTCTCTCAATAAGTAGTAGTTACGTATATATTATTATCAATAAACATTTTAACAAAAAAATCTAAATATTTTATGACATTAAACCAGTAATTTCAAATGTGAAATCGTCCATCTATGGAAATTTTACTGAGTATTAGTTACAGGTAGGAATATTGGCACCTAGATGGCGAGAGACAACAATTTGTTTAATTCATCAAGTACCTTTGATCTCTATGTCTTCCTATTTGTATTTTGTGGTTTGCTATGAATAATTGATGATTGTGTACAAAAATAATATTTGAAAGAATAATAACGAAATACATTGCCTTCCAGATACCAAACTCCTGTTTTATATTTCTTGTATAGATTATAGATTCAGCCCATTTTCAAAATGTAAAGGTTAGATAAAAATAAGAATATTTTGATTACAATATATATTCTTATTATATTTGAAAAATGCCGACTAGAATTAATCTATGCATTTCGTAATACATAAAAATATTGCTAGTTCTATCTGAAACAACTAAGTTTTAATATGTTAATTAGAAACAAAAAACTTTGAGGTAATTATTAAAACTTCGAGCAACAGATTTTGAAGAAGAAGCGAGTTGAATACAAAACCAGAAGAAACGGTAACAACACGTGGTCCATAAAGCTGGTTACAATTTTCGTTAGATTCAATACCTTATTAAAAGAACATAATTAATACAATTATTTATCCGAATAATGACTACAACAGTAGTCGTTTTTAAACATATTGTTGGAAAGCTTATACATCCTAGATAATTACACCTTACACCATTTCCAGTTTTTAAATCACAACATTTGTAAACCTTTGCCGCAGTAAGGATAATATTTAATATTTCATCCATTTTCAAAACTCTGACAGTTTGAAAATAAGAAAGAACAAATTTGGAAAAAAAATTCATAATTTGGGGGTTGTTTGCATCGTTACAATAATTTGAAAGTAATCGTGTTATGTATCCTTGAAGAGCTTCTAAATCGTAGATTAGGCTGTCAGTTTTGAAAATGAAACAAATCACATAATATAGACAAACTGGGAAATTAAGGGGGTTGTTTGCATCCTTTCAAAAATTTTAATGTAGTATTTTAAAGCTCGTAAATCGTAGATCATGCTGGTATTTTTCAAAATTTATAAATCATAAAATTTGAAAAAACTGCATAATTGGGGGGTGGTTTGCACCCCTTCCAGTAATTTGAATGTTGTCGTGTAATATACGTTGGAAAGCTCGTAAATCGTGGATCATGCTGGTATTTTTCAAAATTTATAAATCATAAAATTGAAAAAACTGCATAATTGGGGGTGGTTTGCACCCCTTCCAGTAATTTGAATGTTGTGTGTAATATACCGTTGGAAAGCTCGTAAATCGTAGATCATGCTGGTATTTTTAAAATTTATAAATCATAAAATTTGAAAAACTGCATAATTGGGGGGTGGTTTGCACCCCTTCAGTAATTGAATGTTGTCGTGATAACCGTTGGAAAGCTCGTAAATCGTAGATCATACTGGTATTTTTTAAAATTTATAATCATTAAATTGAAAAAATGCACAATTTGGGGGTGGTTTGCACCCCTTCCAGTAATTTGAATGTAGTCGTGTAATATACCGTTGGAAAGCTCGTAAATCGTAGATCATGTGGTATTTTTGAAAATTAATAATCATAAAATTCGAAAAAAACTGCATACTTGGGGGGTTGTTTTCACCCCTTAGACATTTTAGATGTTTATGTGGATTACACCAGGAAAGAGCTCGTAAATCGTAGATAATTTTAATAGATTTTAAATAAAATTAAAATTCAAAATTTTTTCGGGGGTGGTTTTTAACCCTTGAGACAAATTTAGGGGTTGACGTTCAATACGTCAATTAAAAGCTCGTAAATAGCTCCTATTTGAGACGTCTCACAAAATTTTTTTGTTTGTTTTCTGAGATGGCGGTGCTAACTTTACGTAAAGTTAGCACCGCCAATAGTTTTTGCACTTTTTCCATAGTAAATTTATAAATCATAAAATTTGAAAAAAACTGCATAATTGGGGGGTGGTTTGCACCCTTCCAGTAATTTGAATGTTGTCGTGTAATATACCGTTGGAAAGCTCGAAATCGTGGTCATGCTGTATTTTCAAAATTATAAATCATAAAATTTGAAAAAACTGCATAATTGGGGGGTGGTTTGCACCCCCTCCAGTAATTTGAATGTTGTCGTGTAATATACCGTTGGAAAGCTCGTAAATCGTTAGATCATGCTGGTATTTTTTAAAATTTATAAATCATAAAATTTGAAAAAAACTGCATAATTGGGGGTGGTTTGCACCCCTCCAGTAATTTGAATGTTGTCGTGTAATATACCGTTGGAAAGCTATGTAATCGTAGATCATGCTGGTATTTTTAAAATTTATATAATCATAAAATTTGAAAAAACTGCATAAGTGGAGGGTGGTTGCACCCCTTTCAGTAATTTGAATTAGTTGTGTAATATACCGTTGGGAAGCTCGAAATCGTAGATCATGCTGGTATTTTTAAAATTTATAAATCATAAATTTTGAAAAAACTGCACAATTTGGGGGGTGTTTGCACCCCTTCCAGTAATTTGAATGTAGTCGTGTAATATTACCGTTGGAAAGCTCTTAAATCGTAGATCATGCTGGTATTTTGAAATTTAATAATCATAAAATCGAAAAAACTGCATACTTGGGGGGTGTTTTCACCCCTTAGACATTTTTAGATGTTATGTGCATTACACCAGGAAAGAGCTCGTAAATCGTAGATAATTTTATAGATTTTAAATTTAAATTAAAATTAAAAATTTTTCGGGGGTGGTTTTTACCCTTAGAAAAATTTAGGGGTTGACGTCAATACGTCAATTAAAAGCTCGTAAATAGTCCTAATTGAGACGTCTCACAAAATTTTTTTGTTGTTTTTCCGAGATGGCGGTGCTAACTTTACGTAAAGTTAGCACCGCAATAGTTTTTTGCACTTTTTCCATAGTAAATATTGAGCTCAAAAATCAATTTAGGTAAAAATCAGAGCTCCTAAATAGCTCGTAATTCCCATAGTGTTTTAATTTGAGTTTCTGTAAAATGGCGGTGCTAACTTTACTGACCTGAAAAAACCGCCCTGAGAGCGATCGTCGCGAGCGACATGCGTGAGAATCAGGATTGTTTCAAGCTCGCGACATCGTCTACACTAGTGTAGTTAGCCGACGCCATTTTATTACGCCTATTATATATACAGTACGCACACTAAAATGTTGATGTCAACAAAATCTCATAAAGAGTTATAAAAAATTTGCGTGCGGAATTTTTCAACGGGCCAGATAAAAATTAGCAAAAGGGCCGGATCCGGCCCGCGGGCCGGCTTTTGCCCACCCCTGCTGTAGAGTATAGATAAATCTTTTAACAATTGATTGTCAAATTCTTTGCCTCGATCGCAATGAATTCTTAATGGGGTTCCAAAATGCATAAAGTACAATAGCAATAGCATGGCTGTTTTGTGTTCAATAGGATATGCTTGTGTGAACTTCGAGAATTCGTCTCTTATTACTAGTATATAGTTTTTCTCTGGAATATCCAAAATATCTAGATTTATGCGTTCAAATGGCGTTTTGGTGTTTCTGTTATTACTAGAGGGTTACTTAAGTTTTTTCTACAAGCTTTGGTTTTGTTACACGTTTCACCGTTATGTATAAAGTTTTCGACATCTTTATTCAAATTTTTCCATTGGTATTTTCTTTTTATTCTTGTGATTGTTTTATGAATACCTCGATGCATATTTAATTTTCCGGTATGGTTTTCTTCTATAATTATCTGTCTTTGATCTTCGTCAGGCATAATTATGTTAGGCTTAGAAGTTATAAATTCGATTTCTTGATCAAAAAATATAAATGATAAGATTTCTAAAATGGCAAGTTGTTCGTGTCTTCCATATGATATTTCGTATTCTAACAATGTCTCTTTGTTATAATAAATAATTTCAAAAATTGCTTGTGTTGGATTTAATTGCGGAATTGTGATAAGAAAGTATTTTCGTTTAAGCATGTGCTTTGAAGCGACTACATTTATCTTATGCTCTTCGTTATAAAGTGTGTGTATCAATTATGTCATCAACTATTTTAAATTGGGATTCTGTCAATTCACCTGGTTTCATAAATGAAAGGATACCCTTTTGTGTTTTGTCTAAAAAAATTTCGTTTAAAGATTGTACATTTTGAGTAATCAATTAGAGATTATTTTCTTGTAAATTTTTGAATATGTTGCATCATGTTGTATCGTTTCGAATGCTATTTCCGTTTGTATCTGATGTACTTCTTCGTTTTCTTCTTCTTCTTTTATACTACCGTAGAATATTTTTGGGAAATTTTTGATATGGTTAATCCTTATTCGTGATAAAGCGTCTGCATTTGAATGTTTTTTCCTGGTTGTAAATTATATTGATAGTTGTTCTTCAAGTTTCAGTCTCCATCTGACTAATCTTGAACCTGGGTTCTTGGCGTTAAAAAGCCATGTAATCGGGCTATCATCGGTCAGTAGTTTGAAGCTTCGTCCGTAGACGTAATGCCTGTATTGTTGAACTCCCCATACTATTGCTAGTAATTCCTTTTCAATAGTAGAGTAATTTTGTTCATGTTGGTTTAGCGTTCTTGATGCGTAAGCGATTGGTAAATCTTTGCCAATTGGTCCTTGTGATAAGACTGCTCCTTTGCTTCTTTGTGATCCGTTTTGAAAATTACGATTTTGGTTACCCGGAGGGCGATTTGAATTTTCGAATCTCGAACTGTGATAAGCGGTATTATCACGTCTGTGGTAATTATTGTGTACCTTTGTTGAGGATGATAAGCTGTATTATCTTTTTGGAAATTATTGAAGTTACGTTGATAAATTGATTTTGATTATTACTCGAATTTCTATATTTTCGTTATTTTGTTTTTGTCGGCATTCGTTTATTAAGTGTCCTATCTTTTTGCAATAGTAACAGTATTTTTTTATTTCTATTAATGTTG